>VZUI01090907.1:0-49147 GCA_013401135.1 Cettia cetti
AAAAAAAAAAAAAAAAAAAAAAAAAAAAAAAAAAAAAAAAAAAAAAAAAAAAAAAAAAAAAAAGCAGAAGAATCAAAAAACAGATAAACAAGCAAAAAATAAAACCAAAAAACCAAACCAACAAAAAACACTCATAAACCCCCCAAACAAATAAACAAATACATCAAAATGATTGCTGATTTGAGGGAAAAGGGAAGAATTCATGCCAATGTAATGGAAAAACGAATGGCTCTATGGGGCCTAGTTGCTAGCTTGGTTTAAACCACAACAATTATATCATAAATACTAGGCTGTATGAATTGTGTGGATGTGGTTTATTTTTTGTGTAATGAAGAGAACCATCCAGACTGCTGATTTTGAGATGAGCTCTCACCTTCCAAATCTTGCACCTGGGGATGCAATAACAGGCCTGATAAAGGAGCCTGACCTCCTCCTGTGCTGTGGAATTTGTAGTAAGATGCATTGGGTTGGGGATTAAATCACCCTGGGTGGTCTTGGCTGACTCAGAAACAAAGCTGATATTTCCAGGAAGAAAATAATAGAACATTTAGAACTAAGAAGCTTTCTGATCTGCAGAGAGTTCACAGGCATACAACTTGAGTCTTTGTTGCATCAATATCCTTAGTTAAAGAATATGCTGAGTTAGAAGGGACACATCAGGATCATCAGGTCCAGCTCCCTTAGAACCTTTATAATTTCTTTATAACTGTCAAATTATATATAAATTATTATATATATAATATATCTATAATATATCTTATATAACTATATGACGGTTAAATTAGCTTCTGATACAAAAATGCATCCACTGCTCAAACTTGCAAGTAAAATGGTAGCAGTGGTAATAGTATGAAGTCACGGTCAATATCTTTTTCCAGATGTAGCACTCTGCATTTCTCAAATTAACCCTCTGAACTTTTAATTTCTGGAGTCTAAAAACTTTTAATTTCTAATAGGCTAGAGTGAAATTCACTAAAATTATTATCACAACAAAGAGACAATTTCAATGCAAGAGAATAATTATTATTCAAGAATTGTGTCAGCAAAGTAATTTTTGAATGAATGAACTCTTTGCTACTTAAAACATTGCAATAGGTATAGTGTTTTCTTCTCCAAGGGTCACCTAATTGTCCATGAGGATTTGTCCAGACCTGGCACATCTGTGGCAGCTAGTTCTCTCTGCAGCTCTGTTGTTTGGGGCCAGTTGCTTTCCAAAAAGATGTGCTGTGACTCTTAAGAGAGCAAGGTAGCCTGCCCTGCACACTGCATAGTGGAAACAAGGCTGTGGCAGACAACTCCTTGTACCACATCATGTAACTTTACTGCCTGAGGGGTTTACTAGCTTAGTATCTCTGCATTACATTCCAGGTCCTAGTGAGGATGTGTCCATAGGGAACTTGTGACTGACTACTATTTATCTCCAGGCAGTGGACTCAAAGGCATGTAATAAGGTACCCCCGTGATAGACCATAAACCAGTGTCAAGGCATCCAGCAAATATCCAAGCTGATCCCAGCCATCAAATAAAGCAGTAAGGCTCCTCCCTTGTCCCCTCCAAACCATGCACTCACTCTTGTGAATGAGCACAATGTCAATTTGCTCACTGGAGCATACTGTGATCCACCTGGCTTGCTAAGATAGCTGAAGAATATCCACCATTTTTACTGAGTGATTAAAAGCTTAAAGAACAACAGAAAAGGCTGGCAGAAGATAAGAGAAAAAATGTGCTCCAAGGATGGAGAACTGGGACTCTTCCTTTTTGGCAGCAATCAGCTGTTATATTTGGTGCAAACAGTTCTGTTCAAGTCTCATCCATGAGGATGAGGCAGCTGCAGATGAAAAGAGAGGATAACAATTAATAGGTATGTTTTATAAAACTGTAAGGAAAGTGTCCAGCAGCAGACCCACAATCCAGACTTGCAGGTTTGTTTCCAGCAGGGATACAAATCTGAAATGCAGTGCTCTAGCACTCCTGGCCACTGTGCTTCCAGCAGGTGCAGTCAGACTCAGGACGTGTATCATCAGTTCTCCAAAGGAGTGGTTACGAAGCTTTCTAATGTTTGGGGTAAAAGGGATAGAGAGCAGATTTTGTGTCAGCTTGTGCAATATGCCATGTAGAGTGGATTTCAAACATGTTTGGGATCAGGAAAATAAGAGATAAGTTCGTTTATAAACATATTAATTTTTATGCAAAAAACAGAACATAGAAAATGGGAGATTTGCTAATGACAATGTTATTGTGGGAACATGAGGAGGACTAAAAGGTAAAGACCAGAAAAGCATCAGACCTTTATCCCACACTTTTTCAAATAATGTAAACATTTTCCGAATTTGCATAGATTTTGACAAGACTCAAAATAAGCTTTCTTCCTTAATAGTGCAATGCAGTGCATATAAAGGGTATGTCTTGATGGGAAAAGGGTTTCTGTGCTGTGCAGGACACTCAGCACAGTGATGGCTATCCAGAACTTCTCTCACACGTTATATGGGGCAGAGCCATGCTTTGCAGAGCTGGAGCCCTTGTGCTTTCTGAGGAAGGTAGATGTGGAAGAGATGCTCTTCTGAGACTTGTATTAAGGCGGGACTAAAATAATTGGAAATTTTAAAAGGAATTTGAAGGGGTGGGGGAAGCATGGGAGAAGGTGTAAAGATGAAGAGATTCATCATTAGGTTCACATTTCAGATTTCACTGACTTTCAACTTCTATTGATTCTTGGTTCCCTTTCAGCAGCTCCACCTTATTAGGAAGGTAAATTACTGACAAGAACTGAAGAAATTGCTATCACGTACTGCTACAGATATACTCTGTGATTAGCACAAAGTGAGTCATATGTTTTTCACAGTGTGGGAGAAACCATACCTGCTTGAAAATAATCCCTTCTCATTCCATATAATCCTTTCAGTAGTACACTCTAACACATAAAAGCAGGGTCACAGTGCTCTCAGAAAACTCACATATTTCTGTTGCCTCCTAAAAACACCAACTCCTCGTGCTTTCATTCCTTAGCACAATGCTGGAAGGAGCTGCTTTCTGCAGTGTACCTAACAGAGTCACCACTGACAAAGGGAGAATTATAGGTACATTGAACAATTGTATCTAAGATATTGTAGGTCAGTTGACTAGACCTCTATAATATTCACTACATGGTACATTAATATATATATATATAGTGTAAATGAATTGTTTACAGCCTCAAGTCATAAAATGTTTTACGATCTTGTATGGGAGATATCCTGCAAAATGAAGCTAGCAGCTCAAAGGTCCTGAAAGGCTATCCGGTATTGTGGACGTCAGCCCACAATTCTTGCATTAGTATTTTGATAGTCTTCCTTCTTGAGATTGCTGCCTATAAAGAATAATGCTTAGTCCTATCTGCTAAATAAGTTTTCTTTGACAAAGGGAGAATTACTTGAGTTTCAATTCATTCTTTAATTCAGTTTAACCCGAAAATATCTGAAAACATCTTTAAACAATACAGAAAGAATTCTTTATGAGTTCCATTTTGTCATCAACACAAGCTGTTATGGTAGCATCCCTACCCTAGATTGGTACCACTGCCATAATGGCAATGATCTTGAGATGGCTTGAAATGGGTGGCAGAGGGAACAGACACTTGCAACTTCACCTCAGCATTAGACTATAACATTTAAAAGCTAATGAGCTAAAAATGAATGAATGAGAAAATTAATAATGCACTGCAGAGTAGAGCATTCAAGAGAAACTTCTCCTCCCCTCCATACCAGGGCTAATTAATGTGATCTATTCTAATAAAAACAACCCTAAGCACTACTTCTTCATTTTTAACAACCTGTATTACAAGTTAATGTATAAATGCTCTTTGTAAAAGTACAGAATTTGAGTAGCTATGAATCATGACACTTAGAATAACATGTTCAACTGTGAAAGAAAATTCAAGGACACTGATTTTTCAAGTGGTTTGTTGTGTTCATATTTCTGTTAAGGAGTCCAGGAGGTTGTTCTATCAAAGAAGAGCTTTTTTTTTTCTTGTATTGGTGCATGTGTTACATGCTCCCAAAAGACTTCAGAAGTTGGACCAATTTTTGCACTAATTAATAGTCCATGCAAACTTCCTGAAGCTAAGGGTGTTGCCCAGGATGTAACTGCTAACAGTTTTGTCCTTCTGCATTAAAATTCTATCTGCAGGCAAGAAATTGCTATAATGATCACCACGGAAAACAAATTGACCAACTCTTCTCAAAGGGAACTTTGTCACACTGACAATAAGGAGATGACTTTCAAGTTGACATAAACTTGCAAGACAACTAAAATGAGTGATGAATTTATGAGTCACACATAACCACTCCCACGTTTATAGACACTGTCCCTTCTTAGAGGATAAGCAATGCCGCACTGTCTTTTTATTCCACATACAGAGAATCATAAAGCCATAGAATCATTTAGGTTGGAAAAGACCTTTAAGATCACTGAATCCAACCATATAGCTAGCACTGACAAGTCCACCACTAAACCATGTCCATGTGTCACATCTACATGTCTTTTAAATACCTCCAAGGATGGTGATTCAACCAGTTCCCAAGGCAAGTGCTTTTATCAGCTTATTCATAAATGCAGGTTGCTATGTCATCCTAGTTTTTCCCATCTTTGCATTAGAATCAGAGTTGTAGAATTGTGAAAGGGTTTGGGATAAAGATGACCATAAATATCCTCTAGTTCCACCCATCCTGCCTGGGGCAGGAGCATCATTCACTAGACCAGGTTGCTTAAAGGCAATCCAACTTCATTGTGAACGCTTCCAGTGATGAGGTATTCACAACTCTGGACAACCTGTTCTAGCGTCACATCACCCTCATTGTAAAAACATTTCTTTCTTACATCCAATCTAATTCCACCCCATTTCAATTTAAAAATGTTGACTCTTGTCCTGTCACTGCATGCCACGGTGAAAAGTCTCCATCTTTCTTGTAAGTCCCCTTTTCATACTGAAAGGCCACAGTGCATATGTGCATGCACACAGTCTCTGAATGCTTCCTAGTTCTGAAAAAGAAGAAGATTGATTAAGAAACAAGTGAGATTCCTAACCACTATTCCTCCTTGGGGAAGGATCATTGACAGAAGAATCAATAACATTGACAGTTATTTTTAACTTTAGTCTTCCTATAAGCAGAGATTAAAATACTGGAAAAAATTAACAGGGGCATGGTAAAGTAGCAAGTAATATTTTATTTTTTCCCTTAGTTTTGTGATGTCTTGAGTAAAATAGTACATGCATACTGACATGGTTAGTTCTGTACATGATTTCTTTGTAGATGCAATTACTTTAGGTAAAAATGTTTTTGAAACAGATTGAATGAAATGTCAATCTGCATTGTGGTTGGGCTACTGCTAGTGACTGGGGAGTATTAATTATGAAGAGATGAGAGATATTGCTCATTAAGATCAGTTGTTCTTATTTCAATAAGTCTTGCAAACTTTACATAATTTGACAATATTCATGGATCACCAGGAGGCTTTCAAGGCACAGAACTCACAGTTACAGAACTTTATGATTTATACTTGCATTAATTAGAAATTTTGACTGTTAATAAAACTGTATGTGTTACAGTTTATTTGGACTTTCTGTTACAGGTGTACTTAAGTTATGTGGCTGTATGTACACATATTTTTTGTTATATTTGTATAAGCATTTAAATATGTACACTGGGTAGAACCTTCTCTCTACCTTCCTTCTGGGGATAGCAGGATAAAGAAAACTGGGGAAATTTTCATCCTGTTGGACAAGATAGAGGGTCCTCTCCAGTCTGGAGATGGAGGGTTACAGGAAGGATAGGCAGGACAGGCAAGGTAGGAGGTGTGACACTATATGTAAGGGAGAGGTTTGATTGCACACTCCTTACAGTTAGTGGTGATGTGGTTGAGCTGCTGGGTAAGGATTAGAGAGTGTGATGGTAGGAGACTGTATTGGCCACAGTGATGACAAAACAGTTGAGTTTAAATTTTTCAGTGAAATAAAAATAAAGGACAGCAAAGTTGCTACTCTGGCCTTCTGGGGAGCAAGCTTTGAGTTCTTCAGGGAGATATTTAGCAAAGTATTTTCATTTTTCAGGGCTGGTCAGTCTGTAAGAAACATCTTTTTCAAGCTCAGGAGCAGGCAATTCCAGTGTGTCCTAAGCCAAGTAAGCAGTGGAGAAGACACCTGCAGACAGGATCGGGGGGTGCAGGTTGGCAGCAGCTCAGTGTGAGCCAGCAGTGATCCCTGTCAGCCAAGAGGGCACATCCCATCCTGGAGTCCATCAGACACCACACCACCAGCTGGCCAGAACTGTCCTGCTGCATTCAGCACTGGTGTCCTCTTTCCTTGAGTGCTGTGTGCAGTGCTGAGCTGACACCTCAGAAGGATGTGAAGGTCCTTAAATACACCCAGAGGATGGCAACAAAGTTGGAGGAAGAGCAGGAAGGAATGTTCTACGGGGGGTGGCTAAGAACCTTGGGCTTGTCTAGTTTAGAGGAAAAGAGGCTGAGGGACAACTTTACTGCTCTCTACAGCTTCAGAAGGAGGGGAAGTGGAGAGAGAGGTGCTTATGTCTTCCTCCTGGTATCCAGTGGTTAGATGCATAGGAATGGTTCAGTACTGCACCAGGGGAGGTTTAGACTGGACAATGAGAAAGCATTTCCTTATGAGAGGGTGATCACACACTGAAATAGGCTTTCTAGAGAGGTGGTCCATTCCCCACTCTGGTCAGTGTTTAAGAACCATTTGGACATAATTCTTCAACTAAATTAGTCAGGCACAGGGACTAGATTATTGTAGTAGGTCCTTTCAACTAAAATTGTCTATTCTATTTTATTCTATTCCAAATAAATGTGCGTTCACAATTTTGTTCCTCTTTAGATCTGCAGCAATACCTGCACAGTACATTGGTAACGTGAAACTAGCATGTCAGATCAGCATAAAGGAAGAGAGGGCTTATCTGTTAGCTGTGTGTTAGTGGTTGAATAGATCACTGCAGCATGCACCTAAGAAGAGGGCCTGTGGACAAGATAAATAGTGATGAGTCTGCTCATGTTTCCTGTGCTCAGTGTTTATGCAGGCAAGCTGGAGGCAGAGGCAAGAGTAGACACAAATGCAGGGGTATAATAAAAAATACTCTGAGCCCTGCAGTGATAAACAGGCCGCTGCATTTCACCCAGCTATGCACAGACAGGCCTTGTGCTAAACCAAAGGAAACCTTCCAGACTGACTTCTAGTCCAGAAAGGAAGATATCAGGTAACAGAGGTCCCACTCCTTTCTTTGATGGCTTGTAAGTTGCTTCCAATAGAAAAAGTTCTGCCTAATTTCTTATTTGCAAAGGGTTGCTTCCATCTTCTGGTATTGATTCTTATTCCTTTCTCTCTAATTCTTTAAATTTCAGCATTCCTCTGTGTCATGAGAGCACAATCTGCAATGGTCTTGTAGACAGAAAACAAGTAATTTGTAAGGTTTTGTTCTAACAAATTAAAAACATTAAGCTCATTAATTTGGTCCCAGAGAATAACTTCCTTCAGCCCTCAGATATTTCTGTGGCTCTCCATTGATCATGTACAGATGCTATTAAGCACTCCTGAAAGGATGCATTTCTCCAGTGCTGGATTTATTCAATATCCCAAATACACAATGGAAAGAGCATTCTGACTATGTTTACCAATTATTTCCCTGACAACAGATTCAGTAATACTAGTTCTTTTTGCCACTACATCTCTTTGTTCAACACAGTCTGTAAATTGCTTTTGCAACCACGGCTGCTTAGGAGTTACTCTGCCATGCTGTGTGTTCTCTATATGCTCTTACTACTTTGTAATGATACTTATATGTGTACTTTTGTTGTTGGTGTGTTGTTAAAACACAGCTTGGATGGACTAAGAATACCAAGCAGCCCTGATCAGTCATTCTGTCTGCGCATTCCTGTTTGTTGTGGTGCCTGTATTGGTCTGTAGTTTGTTCTGCAATAAACTGAGAGACAGAATGAAGAAATTCAATAGCTTATACTTCTAATGGGCTTATACTTGATATAATCAGTCATTAATGTTTGAGGTGTGATTCATGTTGTATTTAACAGTTTTACTCAGAGTATGGGACACCCTCCTCTCTGACTCCGAACTATAATCTGCCTTCCTGCTTGCATCAATATCAAGGATAGTCATAAAATAAATCTTGGGGCATATTGCTAGGCCTTCCTGGAGGGGTTCCAAATTCTTTGCTGCCAAGATGCATGAATTGGGCAGACAGCTTCCTCTCAGACTACCTTGAACCAGTGTGGACACTGGCTCACATGCTTCATTTTAGAGGTTTTGTAGCTTCACAGTAGCTGCAAAGAAGTGGATAAGTGAGTGAAATGCTTTCCAGTAGTTTTAAGTGTGTTGACTCTGAAAAGATAGCACATATGTAATCTCACTTACCAAAGGCTTTATCCATTCAATTCATGTTCTGCAGTACAGTACTGACTTTCAACAGGAATGCCAAAGCAAGTTAAATGCTCTAAAGAGTTCAAGTAAGACTCATCACTTTCTTTAGCAGTAGAATGGAAATCTGGATTAGAATGGAAATATACTTAACATTTCCTTCCATACGTGTAACCTTCAATACATCAGCTTTACATTATATCATGTAATAATAGGATTTTGCCATTGCTAGAGTTTCATTACTGCTAGCACTCATATTCCCCCCTTTCATGTCTTCAGTTTTATGCCTGATTTACATTTTACATTGTTCTATTTTTCTATTTTCACATTTTTATTTTTCATCATTCATGTCCACTGGCTGACCTCTTCCCTCTGCTGAAAAAGGGACTTGAGCCCAACGCTCTGGGATTTTACTGTCCTGGTTGCTTAAGGGCTCCTGTCTGCTGCACACAGCAGCACTGTGCAAGGTTAATGTTGACATTTTTTCATACACAGCCACAAAGGCATATTCACTTTGGTGCCCACCATTGAAGAGCAGCACATTCCCTAAGCCACCAAGCTGTCATTTTCTATGCCACCTCTGAGCCCTGCCTCATCCTACAGTGTAACTCTAATCTAATACTCTTCTTCCATTTTGTCTGCTTTCTCATGGCTGCACTATTCTCCGATAATTTTCCTAAGAATGAAAACTATGTGCCCTATGAAACACAAAATATGTGTCTTACAGTTGGGACCATCTGTGTCTTTGCAAGTTCAAAATAATCAGGCCATGGTTGCTGGTATCCAGGTAGCCTTTAGCTTTCATTTCAGAAATTATTTCATTTTCTAAATTCAGCATGGTCCTGTAAAACTCCAAGGTGAATTTAGGGATGAAAGTTGTAACATTTTTTTATTTAAAAGGGGAAAAAAAAATTCAAGGCAAACTTCTTCTAACTATCTTGCACCACCTACTCTTAAGGTCTACTTTAATAATAAACGAAGAAACCAATATAGAATTTATGATTTTCAGTCCCTGAATGTGACTTTCTTGGACTTCATGGTCATTCATAACAACGAGGTTTAAAATAAGAATTTTCCATATTTTTCCCTATCTATAATATTTTAAAAGTGTTTTCAAGAATATGAGATTATATATGCTCCAAGTTGTTTCATTTTCCTTGGAAATGGGTTATTTGAGCTCTGCAGAATCTGCTAGACAACATCTCTGTTAGGATTTGGAGACTGTACCCAGCAGCAGTGCTTTTGTACAACTGGACCTGCCATCCAGCCAAGGTACAGCAAACAGAGGAGAGAGAACTTTGGGAAAATGTGGTTTAAATAGAAGGGAGCTTTAGTGGAGAACTGACAAAAAGAGTAAGCCGTTGATGCATTGACTGATCATTGATTGATTGATATTTGGATGCATTGAAGACTTTACTAGCCAGATGTTGGTGAGAGGGACTGGTGTGAGCAGGCCTGAATGTCTCATTGCATACTAGACAAGACTGAAAGAAGAGGGCTTAGCATCCAATTGACCTTATTTAAAAGGAAGAAAAGTGGGACCTGTATTACAACATGAACTGGGAGTCAATGGCTAAACAGCAGCTGAGAATGTGTCATGAGTGTGTAAATGGAAGGGAGTCCCTATGTAATAGATTCAGCTGAATCCTGCTACTAGTAATAGGCAGAAGATTGTAGTGCCTGATGTTTCATCTTTCTTTCCGTTTGTACAGCAGTAGCTGGCCTCCACAGCTCAGCTTGAGGCTTTCAGTCTAGGGTATTTTGTGGATAACAGTTTCTTATTCTCCTCCTCCATTTTTCTCTCCTTCTTTTATTCATTGTGCTTCAAGTCAAAGCTTGAGGCAGCAGATGGATTTAACAGCATGGGATCAGCAAATTCCTATTATGATGAACTGAGAGAGTGAAAAACCCTAACTTAGCTCTATTCATGCAAAGGGGAATAATTGCTTGTGAGTCAGTGGAGCTAGGATTTCATTCTGTGCATCCAGACTCCTCCTGAGTACTTGAAAGTGGAAGCTCTGGGAGTGTTTGGCACTTTTAAGGGTATTCTTACAGAGAGAGATTACAGAGGATATTAATGAAGTAAAAAATTATCAAGATAGTAATATTTACTTTCCTTGAAAAATCATCTTCACAAGCTGGATATGATTATAATTATAAATCTACTTAAATTAAAGTACAACAAGTTCTGTTTCTGATGTATCTTGACATCCTTAAGGACTTTTGGGAATACATTCTGGTCTTTAGGATAAGCCTGCTCTCTTGGACAGCATCCTACACATTAACATGTAGGTGTTGAAAGCAAACAGTAGGTGGCCTCAGAACATTAGCATTGCTCTTCCCGGGAGCAGCAGCGAGGCGAGGGCAGAGCCCTGCTGCTCCTCAGCGGCTCAGTACAGCTCCTTCCCTAATTGCAGGAAACATGCTGAGATGTGTCCTGCAGTCCAGCCCTGTGGCTTTCTCCTGGAACAAGGCCACATGTTAAACCCGAATATGAATTCCTGAGATCTAACTTTGCCTTGCTGTTTTAAACCTATTTTGACCATTGTCATGTCTCAGAAGTTATAGAAGAAACAAGTGTTGAACAGAGAAAATAAGGAGATAACCAATTCTCATTATTTGATGTGACATACTGGATATATTACTACCTGGTAAATAGATAGACTGAAAAAAATCCACTTGCTGCTTTACTATGAAATATTCTCCACTCACAGGCCTTGCTTTTCAAATATCCAGTGAATGGCTACATCTGGTGTTTTGGGAGAGGAGGGCTTCAGTTAGCTACTATGAGCTACTTCATTATTTGCCTTGCCTTCTTTAGGGAAGTTCTGCAGGCAATAAAGAATTCAGATCAAACCTGTGAGCTTCAGTGTCATGAAAGTCAATTTGCAGCCTTGGTCAAGGTTTGGTCCCCTCAAATAAAATTTGTACCATCAGTATCTAATCCTGGCCCGGAATTCCTGCACTTCAGAAGAATCCCTGATCTCAAAATCCAGACCCTATATATGGTGGAAGTCCATTTGCAATAACCTAAACTGTTGGCCTAGCACATTAGAACCACAAAAATACAAAGCCTTGGTTGACACTGGTGCACAGTGTACATTAATCCCATCAAGATATGTGGGGGAAGAATCTGCTTCTTTGCTGGGGCGACTGCCAGTGTTTTGGGCTCACTGTCTGCTTTAGCTGCTGTCTTAGGCTGTTCCAGGCTGCCAGATTTTATCAAGAGCAGGGAGAAGGAGAGTCTGACATTCCATCTACTGTTCAATTGTTTTCACTGTTGACTTCATGGGAAATAAAAGAGAGGCCTTGTGCACTACAATGGTGGTCATTCTTAGTCTCAACCCAGGCTGCTAGGGCAGAGGTGCGTTTTCCATCCCACTTCCTTGTGTGTCTCCATGTTCATATAGGTAAAAGTACAGGTTACCTCAGGGAGTGTACTCTTTCCCTTGAATGGGGGGGGGCACCTGCTTTCAAGCAGAAAGAGTCTCTGGTCTGTACTGGTGGAGCATGAAAAATTTCCTCTTTAATCTCCTCTCTAAGTTTCTTGTGGTGCTCTTTTATTTCCTCTTTTAAATTCAGGAAATTGTTGATCAGTCTGTCCACAGAAGAGATGCAGACCCTTAAGGGAGCAGAGATAGTTTCTTCATGTATCTGGGGTGTGTCAAAATTTCCACTTTTTGTTCTCCCTTCTTCAATGACATCACTCCCAATGAGTTGGCATATGACACTCATGTGTTCCATACAAAATTCTGCCTCATGTTTTCTGTTCACTGGACGCTGTCTGGATTATTAGGGAGCTGTTCCTTATCTAAAAAGATTCTCTCTGGCACAGCTAATTCTATAAGGTACCAGATACCTTGTGTCATGCTGTTCCACCCTTCATGGTGCACTAAAAGCTCACCTTTGTGTGGGGATCTTTCCCTCATAATTGATAAGAGTTGTCTACAAAGGATGAAAGTTTCTGGTCTTCTCCTGATTTCCTGGTCAATACCAGCATCCCAGGAGAGGGATCCCAGCTGTTTTTCTTCACCAGTATCTGGTGCCACAGCATTGGCCACGATATCCCAGTACTGGAGAAGCCAGGCCAATAGCAGCTCCCGCAGGGATAGGGGTCAGGTGGTTATCTCTGGTCTTGTTTCTTCCACTGATTTTGAAGATCCTGATTCCTCTTCATCACTCCCTGCAAGAATTGATTTGGTCTTGGATTTCTTCTTAACAGAGGCGACTGCTATTGGTGTGGGTTGTCGCTCTGGTTCAACTGCAGTGTCAGTGGCCATGGTCCTTGTTGGTCTACTTTCCTTCCTCTCCCATGAGGGTGCTGTACAGTAACAGTGTGTGGTAAGCAGTTGCTGAGGCCCAGCACAGCTTCATGCCTTTCTGGAACTGCCACAGCAAAATTCTTTCAAATATTCTGCCATTTTATCAGGGTCCTGTATTTGTTCAGGGGTGAACTTTCAAATCATTGGAGCAGAATACTTCTTCAAAACCTGGCCCATTTTCTCTCATCATTGGTGCTGCTCAGGACTATCCACCTCTGGGGCAGATTTCTGAACAACTTCCCTAGAAATTTCTAAAGACAATGTAGACCATACAGAGAGACATTGCAGATTTAGCAGCAAGGTTATGCTTTCCTTAACAAAGGAAATTCAAAATTCTCAAAAGCTTTGTGGCAGACTTGAACAAGGATTAAGATGGTGAAAGGCTGAGTAAAGTCCTCTCCTGTTCTCCCCACCAGCTGGGTACTATTATTAATGAACTGCCAAAAGTAGCAGCCAAGGCCAGGACAGGCAAACAACTGAATTCACATCCCAAATGACCTTCATTGTTTTTGATTTTATCATGTCATACACTGAGGTCACACAGTACATCACCAAAGCAATCCTGATCCCTCTCCTACCTTGACAAGTATTATCAGGAGGAGCACATACAGAAATATATACTGGGCTGGGTACCATACCACATGAACAGATGGAGCACTGTGACCAGGGATTTCTGTACCCAATACAAAAATGCTTTAATCAAAAGGTTATTTCAACTTCTCCCTCAAGCTCTACATTGGGCATCAATTAAATGTGCTAGGTTTAGCCCCAGTAGGGAAGTAAGCCACTCCCCCCACCCCTTTCAGAAAGGAAGGGACAATAAATGAGGGATTATGAGTTGAAATAACAATTTACTAAAAGCACAATTACAACTGCAGTGTTAGTAGCAAAATTACATAAAAGAGAAGATTTTTTTATGTACAAAAGGGTACTCAGCACTGGGAACAAATAAAAAGTACTTCCTGAAGGTGTTTATGTCTCTGCCAGAAAGAAGAAATCCTGGAGAAAACACACTGGCAAGTCCAACCTTTGTAGAAAAGATTGGTTAACTAAAAACTGCAGTGGGAGTGCTGCCATGGGCGTAATGAAATTTTTCCTGACAAAGAAGTGTTTTATTTTGCATCTACATCCATCAGCAGAGCTGCCTCTGAACACCTCATCCATTAGGCAAGGTTGGACCTCACACTCGGAGGGCTGGCTGACACTCCCTGCAAAGGCAGGCTCCCAGGAGTGCAGACAGTGTTAGACCGCCCTGCCTATCCTCAGACACCCCACTGCCCACAGTGCAGAGAGCTTTTCCTGTGATGGGGTCCACCCTTCTCAAAGAGGACTCTCATCAGCCTGCCCCCTCCTTTCACAGTTCCTGTGACTCTCTGCAGGCCTTTATCACCTCCTCTGTACGGTAGTTATCAGATCAAATTATAGCTGCATGGTACACACTGAGTAAGCTCTCAAAGTAATGGCAGCGAGCATAAAATTAGTTACAATTTGACCTGTCTAGAGAGTGAATACATTAGCAGTTTATTGAGGCTGTCTTCCACTCACATCCCCAAAGGATGGGCCTGGACAGTTTTGTGCTGCTGTGACAAGTGCAGCAATCTGCATTTGGCTCACCAGAAAACAACCTGTCTGAATTTCAGTAATGCTCACATATAGCTGAAAAGGGAAATCCTCCTGAAATAACCCAGATCCTTCCATTTAAGTTCATCTGCTGCTGGTTACACTTCAGTGCATGGGAATCCTCAGTGTCGTCAGGACTGATTAACCAGCAGTGTGAGGCAGAGGGATAGGGTGTAGAATTTTCCCTCGCCATGAAATTATCATTCATGTGTGAGATAACAACATCTTTCATTTATTCATTAATATGATTTCAAAAGAACCCTGCAATTTCACTTGCCTTGCAGCTGAAGCTGACCTAACAATATGAAATGCTGTTTAGTGAGTTATAAGTCCACACAATTTCAGTCAAAATTTGATTATATTTTTGTGTTTATTGGACTAGATTAATACTGAATTTAGTTGCTTAAGGCAACTGACTTAGCTGTTACTATCTCAGTTCTAACTGTTATGGGTTCTATTCTTGATTAAGTATCCATATCACGTTTCACAGGCTGAAAATGTCTTTTAAATTATAAGAAAAGCTCAGAAAGCATGAAAGTACAGTATCTCAGTTAAATAGCACATCCTTTTTCTTCTAAAAGTGTGATAATATTTTTCTTCTCGTCCCACAAGTTTTACTCTCTGAGTTGATTAAATATTGGTCATCCTCAGCGGCTTTGGAGCAGAGCAGAGCTGGGTCAAGTAATACGTCTTTCTCTACAGAGCTGCAATGTTCAGGATGTTCAAATCAATACACAAATTCTGTGCTTTGCTTGTATACTCTTGTCTGACTACATCTGCATCATAGAACACATCTGCCTTGCTATATAAAACTGAGAAAGAATCTTGCTGAGAGAGTATCTTGCCATGAAGCCAGGGAGAAAGGCTACACAGCCCTAGGCTGTGGGTCTCTTCCAAGTTCAATGGGATAAGTCTCTTGAAGACCCAAGGCCATAATTCTTGATCAGTTCACCTGGGTTTGTTCCCTGTTCAGATCCACAGTAGATGTGAGGCTGTGGGTTTCAGCCCAGCAGGAAGCTGTTTCCACAGCAGGAAGCCCAGGGTTTGTGTTGCACACCCTGAGACACTCCCTGAGAGGGGAGTTTGGGGCACAGTTGGAGGTCTGCACAGGGCAGAGGGCAGCAAAGTTGATCAAAAAGGAGGTAGTCAGGCCGTGTGCTGCTCCTGTGCAGCACACAGCAGCAGCCCAGCTTGTAGGCACACTGGCAATGCAGCACCAGTCCTCTGACTTGGAACACTTTGGCAAGAGAAGCATAACCAAATCCTTTCAGTCTTCTTTCTGCCTTGATGAATTTCCCAAGTTTCAGTAAGGACATGGCAACCAACACTGTGATTCATTTGACCTGATTTCTATTATATAAATACAAGGCTTTGATCTGAATCAGCGTCTCTCTGCCCTCAACAGCACTTCCCAATCCTGAAATTACTTCTGAGCTGAATCTCACTAAAAGTTGCTCATAAAGAAACAAAGGATGTTAGGGCTAGGCTTTAGTCTGATTGTTGACAAATCTTCAGTAAAACATTGAAGTTCAGTGTCTTTCAGAAAGCAATAATAAACTACCTGTCTCTAAAATGGAGTACTACAAGACTGAAAACCTTTTTGAGATCCTTGTCTAAGAGGTGCTGCTGTAATCAGAAGGTAAAATAACTACTTATAACTGTGACATGTGGCCATGATCGTTAATGCGAACAAAAATCATATTTATCAGAGGACAGAAAAATGGCACAGATCTTAAACTTGCAAATAATTCCATAGTGTTATAAATTTTCCAAATTCTCCACTCCAAGTTAAAAGACAGGGTCTGGGTCATGATAAATGTGCTTCCTCATTCAGAGAATTATAATGCACCAGAGGAATTCAAACACAAAATGTTTTTGGAAAAGACACATAGCAAAGCCTTGAGGGAAGATATGATTTAAGGAAAACCTTGCAGCAGGAGAGAGAGAATAAATGAATGAAACACAGAAGTGGGAAGCTGATGGGAGAAAAAGGCAAAGAATGGGACAAATTTTGGTTTTAGTTGCACTAGCATAAATTATTTTTACCTCAGTAGTACTTGCCTTTGAAAGGCCTAGATCTTTTTTATTGCTTTTCTGTTAATAGCCAAGGACCAGCTAAAGCCAGGAAAGGAAAACCATGTAATGTGGTCAGTATTGTGATGTGGGCTTACAGAATTTATTGCAAGGAGGACGAGTGTGTTCATTTTCTCCCTGTGGGATGGGATATAGATTTTTTTTTTTTTCCTGAGCAATGAAACAGCTTGTTGTAATATACAAATTTGGACTTAACAAGGAGGTGAAGGAATCGGGTCAATTTTTATCTTTAGTGGACTAGTTGACCTGAAAATTATTCTGCCCTCAGATTTCATGCATATGCCTCTACCCTCCAGGTAGAAATATGTCAGGTCCAAAAGGCTAATAGGTAAGTTCCTGGAAAGCAAGCACATAAAGAGATGGTAAAAGGACAACACAGGGATTTATCACCAATAGCTTTAAACCACTGACTGCACAGGCCAGGCTTACATGCTCTCTTGAGATGCAGGATTAGGTCAGATGAACAACAGGACAAGGTAGAACATGTCTTATGTTCTTACCCTCTGCACCTTACAGATCACACTTTCAAGGCAGAACTCTCCTGCATTCATAACCAAAATGTGCAATCACAGGATCTCTGCATATGTGTGGGACACCACCTAGATTGCTCATGGTAAGGTGAAGGCCAGGCATTGGAAGGAAGGTGGTGGAATGGGGAGAGCAGTGCTCTCACACAACCCGGACAGAGAGATCTAGGCATCACCGGCAGAACAATGAGACCTGCAGGAACATCACTGGCTCAAAGGAAGATTTAACAAATTTGGAATTTTGCCAAAAGGGAAATACTGGTATGGCATTCAGAGAAGTATAGGGGGTACAGAAAGAGCAGAACAAAATGCCAGTTGACTGAAAGTTTCTCTGTTGTCTCATCTAATGTTTAATACCCTTTTCAAAGTGTGACACATACCAGGCAAAGTGTGGGAGGTAATTCTGTATCACTGGCCTAGGTTTCCTCCCACACAAAGCAAAAGCTTTTGCTTCGGCCTGTGCTCAGCTTTCATTGTGAGGATACACAGAGCTGGTTCTCCACCACTTGGAAGATGTATTTGTAATTCAAGAATGTTCTTATTCACACAAGCAGGTATAACAAGCTGTGCCCCCTCTGACTCCTGAAAACTGCTGTTCCCTAAACAAGGATATATTATTCTTTGCAGAGGCCTCATAAAGGTGTACCCTCTCCCAAACTGCATTTCAATGCAGTACCATTACTTACAGTCAGAAATCTGACTGCCCTACTTTGACAGATGCCAATCAATCAAGATATACAAGCTAAGATACTCTTCCTGGTCTTTAGGCAGCCTTTTAGGAATATGTAGGAATGCTATAGGTACCATGACAGAGCTACCAGCCCCATGAACACATTGTGAATATGATGCAGCTGGGACTAGCTACAGGCACTCAAGTCTAGATGTGAATATCTGCATCAGCCCTCCTAGTAGCCAATCTCCACCACACTGCCTTCAACTCTATCTTGATTGTACTGATTAGTGTAGGGATTCATTTACCAGACACTTGCAGACCCATTTGAGCCTCCAACCACCTCTTTAAAAAGATATGGATTTTCTATATGCTCTGTCATGGCAACCAGCTCTATGCAGGTGTTTTTCCCAGGAAATTCTAGTAACATTACACACTATGTTGAGGCAACTGAATGAGGATTAAGGTCTTCATCATCTGTAGCAGTATTTTAAATACCTACCCTATAACTAGTTTTCAGCGTCTAAACCTCAGCTGAATGTCACGAGGAGATGGAAAGTGGATTTTTCACTACAAGATAAGCCTAACACTCTGCTTAAGCCTCCTCTGCCCAGCTAAAATACAGTCTTTCAGAAAACAGGGTGTTTTTCATTCTGGACAAAGCCTTTGAGTCTGGAAAAAATAGCTATGACATAATGAGAATTTGTTACAAATGACCATGGAATTAGCCACATATGTCCACAGGCAGCAGCTCTGTGGGATCTTTATATGGTAGCATTTTGAAGGAAAGGCTCCTAGATGTTCACAGAATTGCAGAATAGTTGAGTCTGAAAGAGATGTCTGGAGATCATCTGGTCCAACCCCTACACTACAGCAGGACTAACCACACCTAGTTCCCCAAGTTGTTCATATACAGTGAACTTCTGAATAATTTCAGGGATGGAGATTCCACATCCTCACTGGGCAATCTGTCAGTGCTCAGTTACCACCACAGTAAAAGAAGTGTTTCTTGATATTCAGAGGGAACCTTCTATGCTTCAGTTTGTGCCAATCACCTCTGATCAGTAGACAGCACTGAAAAGACCCTGCCTCTGCTCTCCTTGCACCTCCCTTTAAGGTATCCCTTGAGCCTTCTCTTCTTCAGGCTTGACAGTTCCAGCTCTCTCAGCCTTTCCTTATATATGAGGTGCCCAGCCCCTTAATCATCCTTGTGGCCCCTTGTTCAACTTTTGCCAATGTGCCCATGACCCTCTAGTTCTGAGGAGCTCAGAACTGGACACAGTACTGCAGGTGGGGCCGAGGAGAGGAGACCAACAGGCTGGCAGTACTTGGCCTAATGCATCCCAGGATTCCATCTGCCTTCTTTACAGCAATGACATATTGCTGTTTCATGCTCAACTTAGTATCCACCAAGACCCCAATGTTCTTCCCTGCCAAAATGCTTTCCAGCATATACAGGTACATGGAGTTTTCCTCAGGTTCAGGATTTTGCACTTAATGAGGATAAAGTTTAAGTTCATGATGGAATAAAGTATCAAAGGTAGAAGAAATATAAGTTGACAAACATTGATAAGGTACTCCAGAAATTCAGAAACCATTGACTAGATTCTTGGTGCTGAAGGGAGCTTGGGGTGCTGGCATGCAGGGACAACGGTGGCTTTGGTTGGACTATTCAGAGGAATAGTCCTTCCTTTTCTAAGGAAGTCATATGAGTATGGGAGGGTGTTGGTCTTTATCCTGGAGTCTGATGCAATTTGCTCATGAAGCCTAAGAAGTGGGAGTGTAAACAGAAGTTAGAAACTGTCACAGGCACAGAGTTACCCTCCTAAGGGGTGAGAGGCAAGGGCACTCCCTAAAGTGACCTCACTGGCTAAGTGTACTTATAGTGATTTAAACAATAAGTAGGAATATGATGGGGCCCTGAACCTTTGGTCTGTGGAAGCTCTGGCCAAGGCCAATGAGCACTCTCTTAACCAATAACCAATATGGGTGCTACTGGCCTCAGCAAGAGCTCAGGATCATCCCAAATTTTTTGAATGACAGGCAATGATTGTGCCTATCAGTCTTCACCCCAGAAAACAGTTCTGGGAACATCAGAGATAGGGAAGATTAGGATTTTTTTTAGTTTCATAGTAACTGAAAAACCTCAGGTTTTGCACATGGCAGCTATCTACTGTCTTCTGCCTCCCAAGCTGAATTCTCAGCTGGCCCCTTCCCAATCTAATGATATATTCCATTCTTAGCCTAGTGCCTATCCAAATGCTAAACTTCCACCAGCCACAATGACCTAACATAAAAGGTCTGGGAAAACACCTCTTCTTGCTAGTGTCTCTTTCTTTCAGCACAGATTGTTAGCTAACTCAAAATCAGTATGAATTTGTATCAGAGCTTGTTTGCAGGCTGTCTTTTTACTATGCCATAGTTAGTATGAAAGTTAAATATCTGGAAATTGGGAACTTTGGTGCAACAGAGTTGAGTGGAGGTTGTATACCTTTCTTTGAGGTGATATGAGGGAACATATGTGAAAGAAGTCTGTTAAAGGTCTAGAAACCCTTGTGCATTGCTGTAGAGGCAGAAAGAGCTGCAGATGGAAACTTAAACAAACAATGCTGCTTCAGACAAACATTTTCAAGCAGGCAAATCTTACTGGTTTTGTCAGGCCTTGTTGAACTCTCAAGGCTCTCTGAAAAAAAATGAAACAACCCAACAAAAAAAACAAATAAACAAAAATACCAAACAAAGCAGACAAAAAGCACAACAAGAACGATAATTCCATCAATCATTGTGTTTTCTCCTTGTAAATGTAAAAGGCAGTCCTTTCATACTGGGCTTTTAGAGGTTATATACTCAGATCCTGAAGGAGCTCTGTCATTTTTCTCTGCAATATCTCAGATTCCAAGTTTCTTCCTTAATTTGCAGGAAAAACCTACATAGTAAAATATGCTTGTTAGCAAAACATTTCTCATTAGTCCCCGTTGTTATTAACATCACTTCATCTGCCATATGTTTCACATTTAAGCCTTGCTTTAGAAACTCCTAAATCTTCTCTGGGAAGTACGAAAATAATTATGAATTCAATAAAATTTGAAGTGTAACATATTCTTGATATAATTTTCATGTTTGCCATCTTGACAGATTGGTGTAGTAGAATTTCAGTTTTACTGTTTCCTATTCAAAATAATGTTAGCTCCCCTGGCGGAAAAAATTAATGAAACTAACACATTTTAAATCTTCAAAATGTGAGGTTCTTTTTGTCACAGGATGTCATGTGCATGAAGATTCACAGCTATTTTGCTGAGTCACTCTCACAGCTGCACGGTGTTGGTTCTATCAGTTCAAATACAGAAAAACAAAGTAGCACATTTCTGAGGCAGAGTATATGGGAGTCAAGACACAGAAAGGAATTTCCAGCATCATCATATTTAGTTAGAAGATACTTGTGGCATTTAAGTTTGAAATAAAATCATGTTGAACTGTCCCCATGCAGCATTTATATATGATTTTCACATGTAGGAAAGAGAAACATTATAACCTCGAAAAATACCTGACTACAAGGTGTACCTGGCCCTTCAACGCCATGGCATAGCACTCTATCTGGGCACTCTGTGTGTGCTCCAAAGGACAAGGGAAGTCCTGGTTGCATCATGGAGATGTATGGTGCACCATGCACATACGGAAGAAATGAATGGTAATCCCTTATCCTGTTCCCCCCAGCACACACATAACCTGAAGCTCCAATGTTATTTTAACTGGGCCAAGTTGAAGGGGTAGTTAGAGAGATTTCAAACAGCACAACTTTGTTGTGAGACCACTATTTAAATTATAGGCACAGACTCAATGCTGGCTGTTCTTAATGAATGAATTTTATGGGAGTTTATACTAAAGCAGTTTTTTGGGTTTTTTTATTAGGACTGCTGATATTTATTCCGAAATGTCAGAGCTGAACACATAGAACTGCGGGTTTCAGACCAGGTCTTAAGTTCAACATAATTATAAACATCTAAAAGTCAGATGAGAATTCAAAAATGTTGAAAGCTGAGACAGTGAAAGAAGGAAGAAAAAATACACAATCAGTTAAGTCTTTCACATGTATGCCATGTAGGGATGCTAAACTGTGGTGGGTTGGCCATGGCTAACAGCTTAACTCTCCCCTAAGCTGCTTGCTCACTTCCCATCTCCCTAGGACAAAAGGAGGAGGAGGTGCTGCGGAATCTGTTCCCTCTGCTCTGTCAGCCAAGGCTCCTCCTAGAGCAAAATCCTATGGAGCAGCTAAGACAAAAGATGAGATTCAGCCAGAATCATAGAGTCATGAAATAGTTGGGGTTAGAAAGGACCTTTAAAGGTCATCCAGTCAAAACTACCTACAGTGAGCAGGAACACCTTCAACTAGATCAAGTTGCTCAAAACCCCATCCAGCCTGACCTTGAATTCCATTTCCAGGGATGGGGAATCTTGGAGCAGTCTGTTCTAGCATTTCATCACCCTTATTGTAAAAAGTTTCTTCTTTATATCTAGTCTAAATCTACCTCGTGTTAGTTAGTGCTTCAGTGAAATATGTTTTGCTTTATTTGTCTTTCATAACTGTGGTTCTGTTTTGTCATAAATTGGCCAACCTCATCTTTGCACCAACACACTTCTGCCCTAACCTTGCCTGTGCTTGAAGCATATGCTTGAAGCTTCCTACCATGTCCCACAATCTCTGTTTTCATTGGTCCCCTCACCTGAGGCACTGCTGATTCACCCTTAGTGTCTGCTTGTCAACATGTTTTCAAGCTCTAAAGGGCACTGCACTGAACTGTGAGAGTAATTCTGGGTAGCAGTGACACCAGCTGTCAGGTAAATGAAGAAAAATATGCCACAACCCATGGTGTTCAGTGTTCTGCAACAGCAGGAGTTGGGGTGGAAGAGGCAGTGATACCTGCACTGTCTGGAATCAGTACAGAAAACATTAGCCTGTAAGGAAATGTTACCAGCTTGAGATGGTGGAAATTGATGTAGACTCAGTTCAGTCTCCTTTCTATGTGGATCTGTTTTACCAGACTCATTTCTTTTTGAACACCAATCATATCTACACTGTGTACACGAGGAGCTTGTTCAACAACATGAGCAGCAAACCTGGATGGTGGGGTCACTTGTCTGCTTCATCTTGAGTTTTGTGACACATACTTCTCTTGACTAGAGCCAGGAGTGATACATACATTAGGAAGTTATTGTTTCTTGAACCAGCATGAATGATAGCAGCTTTTCCTCAGACACACATCACGTCTCCTGAGGTTGCCATATGGTGGAATTCCTGCCAAGTTTATTCTTATCCACACTCTAGTAACAACCCCGTTTTTATATCTCTATTGGTCTTTTAAGCTTTCATTCTTCAGGAAAGCAGACGTTGGGGTACCATCCCAGCGAAGTATCATTATGATTCTTCCCCTGCACTGTTCATTTTCCCTTCCCTTTGGGATTATTTGATGACACATTTCCTTGTTCAAAACTATGGAAGCCAAAAAGAACATATGGTCCATAGTTTATAATAAACTCCTGGCAGCCTGCCTCTACGGATGTTTTAGCACATTGTGGGGACTTGATAGCTTGCAACGTTTCCTTCTCAGACAGATTCATTTCCTGGTAGTTAGTGTTGGCTGTGTTGACAGCTGCAAGTTTGTATTGGGACAAAGAGACATTTACATGTAATGAATAGCAGTAAAATGCCTGTGTGATAAAGCTTGAGAGGTATAAGGGTTTGCTCTAAGAACTGTTCTACTGGCCTTCTTGAGATAGCAAATGAAGAGCTTTTTCTCATTATAAAATGCAAGTTGATTTCCCCTTTCCAAGATCATTGATAAGCCTTCTTCTTAAATGCATTGGCAGCCTTCATGTAAGTCCATCTTCAGGATAAAGGATTTCCAGTTTCTGGGTTTGTCTAAAGACATTTAGCACAGATTTTTCTTCAAGTTTATAAATAATATGAAGTTTCTTCTCCAGTTATTTTTTCTTGCCTCTGAGTCACAACTTATTGTCCTGTGCATTGGGCTGATGCAACTGCATTCTGGTTTTCCTCTGGGATAAACTGGGGCAGTTCCACAAGCGGTTGCATTGAATGGAGGGGCAGCTGAACTGTGTCAGAAGAAACAGAATCTGCTTTATGTGAGATTGAAACCACATCATATTCATCCACAGAAAACATCACTCTATTCATAGATATTCTTGTTCATTCATATATCCTCAAATCTGTATTTTCCTTTTACCTTTACAGTGTTCCTACCTCTACCACAACTCAAATTATGGTTAAGTCATTTCCCCCATCAAAAAAAGAGGAGCTAGACTGGAGTCAGGATAAGTTGTCTAAAAAGAAGTGAATTAGAATCATAGAATTATAGAATGGTTTGTGTTGGAAGGTAGCATTGAAGCTCATCTAGTCCAAATCCAGTGCCATGGCTAGAGACATCTTCCACTAGAGCAGGTTGCTCTAAGTCCCATCCAACCTGGATTTGAACATTTCTAGGGATGGGGCACCTACAACTCCATCTCATGTCCAGTGTATATTTATCCTTCTTCAGGTTAAAAGCCCCTTGTCCTGTCACTACATATCCTTGTGAAAAGTCTCTCTTCCTCTTTCTTGCAGGCTCCCTTCTCTTCTCCAGATTGAAGAACCTCAACTTTTTCTGTCTATCTCCACAAGTGATGTGCTCCAGTTCTCAAACCATTTTTGGGGATCCTCTCTGGATCTGCTCTCATAGGCCCATGTCTTTCTTATGCTGGGATCCCCAGAACCGGACACAGCACCCAGGAGGTGTCTCTCAAGAGCAAAGTAGAGTGGCAGAAACCCCTCCCTCGATTGCTGGTCACAGTCCTTTTCATGCAGTCCAGTATACAATTGGTTTTCTGGGCTGCAAGTGCACATTGATGACTCATATTTTGTTTTCACCTTACTAGTAAGTTGTAAATAGAATATCAGAGCTACAGCATATCTGTACCAACACAGCAAATATAGCATGAGCCTTACATAAGACCCATGCTCTTCTAATTGAGCAACTGGAAGACAATCAGAATAGTCTGTTTTGACTTATAAGTCCCTGAAGAGCTCTTCAGGCTGACAGCCATGTGAAATGTACCTCCCAAGATTACTTTGGTCTTGGTCTTGAAAACTCTTGTTCAGGGACAGGAGCCTTTCTTCTTGCTGTTCTTATATACCCAACCACATAATATGGATAGCAAATAGAGTTCAGAGGATTTTTTTCTTTTTTATTTATCCTAGGAAAATACCCCACCTGAGTATCTTCAACAGGACAGTGTTCTTACAGAAAAGAAGCTGCTCACTCTGGCAAGGTCTCAGTTGAAGGAACAAGATTAGAGCACAGAAGAAAGCCTATTGCAATTATTGCACCTGGCTCTGGTGGTTCCCACCCTCAACCCATCCCTTCCCATTCATTCCCATTTCTAGCAAATTATCTTGCCAGATAATTTATGTCTCTTAGAATTTATGATCAGGATTTTTTAACACTTCCAAGTGCAGGCAATTTTATTACCATGAAAGTCCACAAAAAGGAGTGAATTGTAACCTCTGATGACAGAAAGGGAGAGACAAAAGACAGCATTTCATTCCTTGGCTGGGGAATGCCGAGGGCAGGAGCCAGGAACTAGTTCGAGCACTATCCTTGGAGAGCTGCTTAGAGCTGCTTCATCTGGGTCATGTGCTGTATGCCTATACTTCATTTGTTGACATAAATTAGCTTGGAGCAAATTGGACTTTTGTTGCCTATTATCCACAGATGCTAAGCACAGTCTGAGGGAAACATTGACAAAATCTGCTACCTGACCTTTACCTTTTAAAATTTGTCTTCATAACCCAGCCTAGAGCAGGTTCTCTAAACTTATTCTGGAGTTATTGTCCTCCAAGAATAGATTTCTTTCCATCTTACAGCTACTTCCTAAAAGTGACATCAATGTTCGTCTGAAAAGTGAAATGGTAGACACCTAATTTGGAATCTAACATGTAGGTTGTGCTAAGAGTATATATTCATATTTCAAACAGTTGAAGTTGATTGAATTGATTCAAAACATCAAGCCTTTTTGAAAAATGAACCCAATGGACTTATTAGTTTTTGTCTTCTGCTTCCCATGGAAGCTTATTTCCCTTATTCCAACACTCTCATATAGGTCTCAGTTCACGTTGTTCTCTGAGAACAGGTGCTGTTATTTCTAGACAACAGCAGCTTACTCTGAAAGTCGCCTTTAATTTCTTCAGGACTCAAGCTAGGGTGCAGGAAACCCAGCTTGCCCACACAGGGGCAAAAAACAGAAGAGAATGCCCTTGAGGAATCCTGCAGGCAGAAAGCCAGTCAAAACCCCGTTAAAATCCCATCAAAGTGACTTGATAACATAGTGACAGAATTATATCTCATCTTTAACATCTCATTATCCAGAGGATCTCATAGCTCCTCTTAGGCAAAAGGCCATGAGGCTGGTGCTGCTTGCTCTGATGCATACAGTCAGCACTGCCAGTGCCAGTATTCTCCTGATCCTGATACCTACTGGAGTAAAACTGGCAGGGCTGACAAGGGACTGGAGCAGTTGCTCTTGTGCAGGTACAATGTGTTGTGAGTTTATTAAAGCAGCCTTCAGCCTGTTGCACTCTGTGTTCCAGGCTATGACTGTACAAGACGTTAACTGGCTCCCTGGTAACACTGACCCCTGTTGTTCTGCACAGCTGGGTGAGTAAGAAGTCTGGCCATGAGGATCGAGGTAGAAGCATCCATCATATAAATTGGGTTATAAAGGGGATGCTAGATGCTAATGGGTATTCATTAAAATTTTCCCCTTACTGCTGTTTTCTATCCTTCTGCTTCCAACAGGTCACTAAAGCTGCTGGAGACATACAGTGTGACAGATAATTGCTGAAGAAATCAAGGTATTTATAAAACTTTACCTCATATTCAGACTGAGCATAAGACATTCAGGTGTATTTTGAAAAGACATTTTCTGGAGATGGCTGGGTATAGTCATGGCACGAATTACTTGCCAAGGAGCAGGGAACTCCAGACAGAGGAAGAGACACAGTCTGAGAGTAGTGACATATTGTGATAACAATAACTGGTGGTGAGGACCTCTCTAACCCTCCTAAAAAATCAATTTGTGTCAGTCCCAGGAGCACAGGCTGGTTTAGCCACTCCTAGGAATGGAGAGAATCAAAGAATTTTTTGGGTTAGAAGGGACCATTGAAAGTCATCTAGTTCAAACCCACACCTTTCACTACACTAGATTGCTCAGAGCCCCATCCAGCCTGACCTTGAATGTTTCCAGGGATGGGGCATCTCCCACCTCTCTGAGAAACCTGTTCCAGTGTTTCACCACCCACATTTTTTCCTTGCATCTTGTCTAAATATGCAAGGAGATTAAAACCATTACCTCTCACATTTATATTAAAAATCTGTCCCCATTTTCCTACAGGCCTTTTTTAGGTACTGGAAGGCTGTTAAAAGGTATCCCTGGAGCCTTGTCTTCTCCAGGCTGAACAATCCTGACGCTTTAAGCTTTTCTGTCTCCCATGATTTTTGTGACCCTCATCTGGACCTTCTGTAACAGATCCAGGTCTTTCCTGTGCTGAGGACTCCAGAGCTGGATGCATTATGTCTCCCTCCTTAAGACAAGCACCTACTCAGTGTGTGTTAGTACATAGCACCTCGCTGTCTGTGGAGTGAGGGTCTGTCTAATCCTCTGCAGAAAAAAATGCATGTTTTTTTCCTGGAGCAGTGACCTTTGTCACCCTCCTTAAGAATCAACGTGTTTCTTGGATCAGGGGCCTATGCACCTCGCATTTGCAATCTTTCTATCTGCAGAGCGTGACAGTTCAGAATGATGTGAACACTAAGCTCTTCCAAAAATTTTGTCAAAGAACTTTGGTAGTGCCTCAAAACATTTCTCCATCGTTTCCATTTTAAATTAATTCTTTTTTGTTGTAAATTAAAATAATCAAATTTTATCTGATGAATTGGAAAGAGGATTCTGATAAGCTAATGAGTATGGAGGCAAAGGAAGCAATTTAGGAGGAAGCTCTCCTGGGATGACCTGACATGGACTAAGGGCAACATGCCTTTGTACAGACTGGAGAACAGAATCACTCATACACTGACACGTTAGTTATGCAAGCAGCAACCAGCTCTGATGACAAAAATAAGGCCTAAAGAGTGGGTGATTCTGCAGTGGAGGAGGGCACACCACTGAGGTGATCTTCTGTCTGCAAACACGCCTGTGTGATCTCACAGAAATCAATGTGGTTGCATGGCTACCACTGAGGACAGCCTTTGGCACAGCATTCCAAAGAGGTCACTCACACAACCAGAGCAGTTACATCACGTGTATTAAATAACATTAGGACAATTCAGAATCAAAGGAGCAGCTCACTCAAAAAAATCCCAGTCTTAATTTCTGAGTGCCTCCTTTGCATGTCTCCTCACTGCTGTTTTTAACATGGTTTTTATTACGGTCCATTACTGAGTATCTCTTTAACATGTTTTGTAGAAATTGAATGGGAAAAATGTTTAAATGTGAAGTTTTAGAGGGAGAGGCAGAGAGAAGAATTGTTAGGGCCTTGTTGCAAGATTTGGTGTGTTAACCCAAGCTAGCAGTCAAGCTCCACCCCATTTCCTCCCAAGAGGAATGTGAGAGACAGTCAGAAGAACAAAAGCAAAAAATCCTTATGGATTGAGATAAGGACAGTTTAATAAGTAAAAGGCAAGGTAGCACATGCTAGCAAAGCAAAGCATTCATTCACTACTTCCCATCAGCAGGTGAACGCAGCCATTTCTAGAAGGCAGAACTTCATTGCATGCAATGGTTACTTGGGAAGACAAATGTCATACATCCCACTTTCTTTCTCTTTCTTTAAGCTTTCATAGCTGAGCATGTCAATATAGGGTTGGAACAGCCTTTGGCTGGCTTGGGTCAGCTGTCCACGTTGTGTCTCCTCCCAACTTCTTGTCCACTGCCAGCCTACTGGGCAAGGGAGAGTAGGAAAAAGAAAAGGCTTTGACACTGGAAAAACACTTTTCAGCAATAGCTAAAATATGTTATCGACAGTGATTTGGTCACAGATCCAAAACTGTGTTCTCCAGCTGCTATGAAAATTACCTTCATCTCAAGAAGACCCAGTACAAAAGTTCATTTTTTTCTTCTAACACAGCTGGTAGCACAGCTAATGCTAAAACACTGCTGATAGATGCATTATACTAATTCTACCAAAGTATTCTCCCATCTCTGCTCACACTGATCCCTTTGCAGCCAGGAGTCTGCATTTTTATCCCCAGAAGCTGCAAGAGCAGGGAGACTAAGAGTATATCTTTACTGAGAAGTAGCTGACTGAGGACCTGCCTCTCAGTTCCTATATTTTGCTTTCAAAATATTTTCGTTACTTTACCATCCTGTTTACCCAAACTCAGTTAATCAAAAGTCTTAATTAAATAAGGATTAGTTTTACCCTCAGGACTTGACAGTACTATTTCCTGGATCCAGAAAACCAGAAGTCAATATCCCTTGGATAGCTTCCCAGCACAGCACTTGGAGAGAGCTGCACTGCAGCTTGCTGAAAGCCAGTTATGCTCCAAGATCCCACACGTCCCACACATAATGAGGATAGCAGAGCTGGCTTTACAATTTTGGTTTCTTGTCAAGTGTTTGATTCAGCAAACTTCCAGTTTCCTCCTTAGGTTACTTAAAGGTATATCACAAAATGCTTTTCCAGACTTCATGCATTTTAATGCACTTGAGCTCCAAAAGACTGTATTTATCTGAATGCTTTCTTGCCTTCCTGTATATCTCACCTGAAAAGGGTGCAGCACATGCAGTATCTTCAGTTAAGGCATCTTTCACTACTTGCACTTCTAAAGCACAGAATAGCTTCCAATACTGAATTTCCAGTAACATGTTGTGACTGGGAAGGTCCTTGCTTTCAATTCGTTTCAATATACAGGAAATAAGATGATTCAGCAGTAGCTTCTGCTGGGAAAATTCATTTGAAGTGACATCCTTTCAGTTACAGCACTTCTCTTCTGTGGAATGTCATTAACAAGCTTGTCCTGCAGACAGAGAACCGGGATTGTTTTGCAGATTTTTTTATAATAAGAACATCCAAGTTCTATCTAATTTTATGTGTGATGTAAACCCTATGTTTATAAAGGCATAAATCTCTGTTTAAGCTCCCACAGTATCTTACTTTCCCCACAATGTCATGTGGTTAGGGGTAATTAGCACTTTCCCTGGGGCTTCAGTAACTCATGTATTAAATACATAAAGTAAAAATGAACACAAGCAAAAGTTTTAACTGGAATTGAAAGTAGCAAAATATTAAAATATAGCCAACTGAATTTCGGAGTTGTCCTGATTAAAAAAAAAAAAATTAAAAAAGCCTGTAGTGCACGATTTTGAAAGCAAATGACTTGTATGACAGTTTTACTCTTATTATCAGACATTCTCTACATTACCTTCTGTGTGGACAGTTGCTGGTTTTTACATAAAACAATCACAATGAAGTGAATACCATACATAAATCACATTTGAAAATATCTGTCCAATGTGTTTGCCTCTCATTGTTTTCGGTCTTCTTTTTTTTGTCTTCTTTGCATGAAGAACTCCATTTATGTTAGGCAAGGTTAGAATTTCCTCATGGTAGATGATAGCTGAAGTTTTCAGAAATTTTGCCAAATAAGCACACATTGAGAAATGTTAAATTCAGATGTTTTGGAAACAAAATTTTGAAGCCTATGAAGCAAATCTCAGTCTGCCAAATAAATTTAGCTGTTACACATATGCTACGTAGGTTACAGAAAAATTAACTTAAATGTTTTGCAGACATTTTTTCTGCTTAAAATATCCAAACATTGTGCCCTTTCAGACATGCAGCTAGATGCCTCAGTTTTCAATTAACCCAAAGAATTAAGCTTAAAAAGAATGCATAAACCCTCCTCAAAAGTGGTGTTTCTATATTGAAAATATGACTTTCCAGGATGATAGCCTGGTATCTTCAGCTTCTAACAAATATAATATGTCCCCTTCAGCAACTCAGGGTCTCTGATTCAGCATGCAAAACACTCTCCAACCTTACACGACGATGAGGATTCAGACCTTGAAACTGGTATACTGGAAACATGTTACTGGCCCAAAAATGAGCGTTAATCACCTTGCAGCAAAGCTGATCAAAAGAATAATCCACAGTAGGGGGAAGTTATTTATCCACAAGGACAAATAGAACACCTTTTTCCAACAGGAAGGGTTTTTAAAAGGTTGTTTTTTATTCTGCCCCGAAGACTGGAATATCAGAAAAGAAATGGATTAGCAAACAAATGTGACTGGAATCAAAGGGAAAGTAATTTTCCTATTTACATGTGACTGCTAATTTTTCTTGGCAAGTTCCTGCCATTGTGGCATTTCAGAGAGTTCCTCTGCTTTTGTCTTCTGATTCTAGAAAGTTCCTTGTGGAACTCCATCAAAGAAGGAAAATAATACAAGCACATAATGAGCAATTTCCAAGAAAAAAGGAACATGAAACTGCTATGTATTAAATGCACTATTGACAACATTAAAGTGTATAAAAATACAGGAGAAAAGTCTCATAATGTTTTACCTTTCTTCATGTGGTACCTGTTCAAGACTTTCTTCTGGCTCCAAAAATTATTGGCAAAGTGACCATTAGGTTGAATTTTAGCTACAGCAGCTAATGGCTGCCATCATGACACCTGATAGCTCTGCAGTAACAGTGGAGTACAACTCTGTGGCCTGTAATGGTCTGACAGATTTCAGCTTTTTTTGCAAATTATTTATAACTGACATGGTTTCTGTTCCTGGGAATCACCCAAATGCCTGCCATAAAAATACATTGCCTGGGGTGACACTAGGAAGTGTAAGTAAGAACATGTTTTTCTTCATTTGAGCTGGTGATCTCACCTCATGGGATTTATAGTTGTGCTGAAGGAATTGTTGGCAGGAAAAGAATAAGAATGGGCAGAGACCATAAAGTACATCCTGATCTTATACATTGTGAAGAAGATTATCCCTTAACAGGCAATCTCTTAGACTGCGTGTAGAGCTTCCTGTGCAGTTCTGATGAAAAGGAAGATTTTGGAGGAAAATATGCATGAAATGAGTAATCTCAGTTCTATACACTGCACTCTGAAAAGCTCTGAGGGGAGCTATTGCATCTAGCATGTTTCTGCCAGGCTTAGTTCATCATCCTTTCCTCTGAAAAGTCTCTGTTTTGGGGGACAGCAGGTTTTTCCTAGGGCAAAAGCACTTCTGAGGTACTGACACAGGTTGCCCAGAGAAGTTATGGGTGCCCCATCCCTGGAAGTGTTCAAGATCAGGTTGGGCAGGGCTTGAGCAGCCTGATCTAGTGGAAGCTGTCCCTGCCCATGGAAGGGGGGTTGGAACAAGATGATCTTTAAGGTTCCTTCCAACCTTCCAAACTACTCCATATCACTGATACTATGATCCCTTTAGTGTTTGCTTTTGAGTATGATCAGCTTGCATGAATAGAGAAGCATAAGCAGATCCAGTGGGTCTGTGTGGAGTGATGGGATTATTATCTGTCACATAACTTTTCTTTCCTGTTTTGATTTTACAGTTTTTCAAACTACAAAAAGCCATGGAGAAAAGACATCTGGGTAACATCTAATTAAAGCATCCTGAAATCTTGAGAATGGATGAAAATCTTTACATTTAAAAACAACATATTCATTTTCTTTTTTACTTGATTTCTTGCTTTTGAAAATAATTGGGTTATGTATTAGGGCCTTTTGTTTGCTTTCTTGCTTTTTTCACCTATAAGGCTTCTGATGAACAAACAAAGATTCTGTGGCATTCATCTGACTCCAAGGCCTAGGATTTTAAATAAAAGAGCAGAACCCATGACTGTAGAGAGAACGTTTGGCATAATCAGCTGATTTAACTGTGTTCAAGTAATTTGAATGCCACAGTGTAGAAGGATAACAGGGCAGCTAAAAAGCAGCTTGTGTTGCAGTTTAACCTGATCTGCTTGAACTGGGTTTGTACCATGCTGATTGTTGAAATGAGCTACTTTGGCTAACTGGCAGATATAAACTGGTTAGGATGAGGTTAATGTTTCATCTACTGTGCTCCATTCATACAGTGTGAATATGGCAGCAGCAGAGACATTCAGTCACTGGTTTAGTTTGCTGCTATTGCAGACGTTTGTTGCACAGAAATTTGTTCATAAACAGAACAAGCTTTGAAATTTGTACCAGCTGTGAGTTCATCCCTGAAACACTAAGGACTGAAGTGTCAAATTTCACTCAAGTGAGATTCTTAGCAGTGGAAGAGGATTGTTTGGAAATGAGTCCAAATTGGAAGAGAACAAAGCAAATCCTATCTAATCTGGGAAAACGTATTGCTCAGAAATTCCAGGACTCATGCCTGATTGACTAAGAAAGTCCATAGAATTAATGTGTGGTTTTACTACTCAAAGGAACCTATCAAACATCCTGGATGCATGGGAAAGATGGAGGGGGAATAATCAAAAGATAAAAAATGTGCATTGCTTAAACAAGAGTGAAAAGTGTACACTCTGTGTCAATTACACTATTTCTAGAGGAAAAATAATTTCCCTCACTTTTCTTCAGTGCAAAATTTTTTTCACTTTTTTCTTTATAAAACTACTATCTTCTAAACTCCTTTCTCTCCACATGTCAGAGCAATTTAAAATAATAATAATAATCTTTAAAAAATCTAGCTTCATTTATTGCATCCCATAGATATTCTCATATACTGGAAATTTTGCTCTGTGCGGCTAGGTTTAAAATTTGTATTTTTTTGAAATGCACTGCATTTCTAAAAATCAAATCTCACAAACTGCTGGAGTACCAGGAATTCTGTATAAGCAAGTTACAGCTGAACCAGAGCATCACATGGCCTCTCAAGATCTCCTCTAAAAGCAAACAGTGCTATGGTCCCACACAGGTATTAAAGGGTACATAGGAAGTGGGGACAGAGTAGGTAGGCATATACAGAATCTCTAAAGATCAGTAGTAGTGACTGAATGGGATATCCAGGGCCTCATCCAAGCTTCAAGTGAAGAGAGAATTGTTTTTCTGATGCCAGGAAGGAAGATCTATGCCTGGAAAGGTGGTAGGGAGGCTTTTCACATGGAGTACTACTGTGGAAAGGCTGGTAGGCAGCAGTTCTTGCTCCAGGTGAGACAGAGATCACAGCTGTTTGGGGAGAGGGGGAATAAGTTTTAGGATAGTAATACAGTACCCCTGCTTGAAAGGTGAGGTAAGTAAAGGAGACGATGATGATGGAGTTCAGGTTGGAGGGGAGGAGAAGCAGTCAGGATGTAAGATGGGTACTCAGCCACATTGGCATTTTAAGGGAGGCACAAGGAGATGAAAGCTGTCTGTAAGTCAGCTGAGGAGAGGGGATGTGCAGGAATCCTCCTTAGACTGCTACTGAGGACAAATTCTACTCACCTCAAATGCCTAACCACTGCTCCTGCTTTTGGAGGGGAGCACAGTTTTGACTGACAGTTTGGTTTACCATCCCGAAGAACTGAAACCTCTATGGTTTTACCATGTCATTTTGGCATTAGGTCTTACCTCCTTTCTTTTCCTTCCTTCCTGTATAATATTTATAGAAGATTATGTAACTTTGACTTAAAGACATGAAATGATGGAAAAGCTACCACACATGGATTTTGTCTGGACTAACAATGATTAGAATGATAAGATTTTAAGCATACTAAAATCAAATTATTGGATATACACATACTGATAAAAGATGTGCTTCTTCACTCATAAGCAAGATTTTGGGTGCTTATAGTGGCCAAAAGTAGGAAAAAAAGCTACAGATGATTTTGACTTTGATTCCTGTATGGGCCCTTCACATAAGAGTTGGACTCAATCATCCTTGTGGGTCACTTCCAACTAAGAAAATTCTGTGACTTCATGAAATCTCTGATCTTACCTTTTCCTCTATCCTTGCAAACCAACTGGTTTTGCTCTGTATTTTGAAGCCAAGTAGGATATAAAATCACCCACATTTTTCCTTTTTCTTCACTACCACTGGCTTCAAGGCTAGTTAACACTAGCTCCATCCCAGCCTTGAGGAATCAAAATAAGGAAGGAGACTGGAAACAATGACCTCAGATCCCCAGTAAACTGGGCTAATGGAAATGCACATGCTGAGAAGTCCATCATCCTGCCCCTGACAATGGCCGACACTGAATGAGTTGGGATAGCGAGCACTATCAAGACACTGACAAAGGATAATTTACTATCTTGTACATGATGAAGAATAGTCCTACCTGTGGACATTTTTCAAACCCTTTACTTAGTTCCTGATGTTTCTTTCACTGTCATGCTGGTGAGAAAATCCTCAGTAACTCACTGAAGTCTGAAGTACACCATTTGGCAGAAGAGAATAGGACAAAGAAACCTTTATGCTAAGAAGGGTTTCATCTCAATTACTGGAAAGAAAGACAGAAAGATAGAAAGACAGAAAAACAGAAAGAAAGAGCAAGTGATATTGATATTTGTGTCACTAACCATTCTTGGATAATAACATGCAGGGACTGTTTAGGGTGATCACAGTCATTACTGCCTTGGTACCCTAATAAAATTATCTAGCATTAGTTTTCATTCTGCAATTACAAAGTACAGGCTTGTACTCATAATCCATCAATGTTGTACTTACTTTTCACTGAAATTCATTAGAAGTAGATTTTTTTAAAAATCCCTGTCAACATTACCAGTATTTACTTTCTTCATCATTCTTTTCTGAGAAGTGACTAAACAGCTCAAGACACACAGCTAACAAAAATTTTAATGATTGGTGTCAAATTTTACGGTGAGCACAGAAGTTCCTCTTCCCACATATTTATTCTGCAAACTATGTACACACTGCAAATTACTCCTGGGCTTTTTGATTCTTTCAAGATGGAAAATATATGTGGATTTACATACTGCATGAAAGGAAAGGAAAAGACTAAGGAAAAGAGTCATTACTTTTTCCTCTTTTTTGCTTTAGTCATACTGAAGTTAGACTTCAGACCAAGTCAGGGTGAAAACTTGTCTTACATTTTACTGGAGAGCCATTTTCTTAATGCATATTTAAAATCAATAGAAAAGTGCAAAGACATATGTTGGACATTTTAATTATAATCAAATCCATGTAGCATATTTATTTATATGTATGAAAAAAATCAAATTTCTCTCAGGTTTGGAAAGAGTTTTGGTGCTGTAGTAGACCAGAAGTTGCCACAATGAAACTGCTGAAGATGCAATGATCAGAGGGGTTTGGGAAGAGGCATCTTGTAAGAGAGTGGATTTTCAGACCACTCTGGGTAGAACATGCAACTGGGTGGAATTAGATTAAAATAAATGTGTACTTCAAAGTAATGACATACTTTCCTGGATACCTTATTCCATTAGAGAAACTGCTATTAAGCAGGGAGACTTACTAAATATTGCAGTGCTTATTAAACTTGTCAGCCCACACAAGCCTTCTTATCTCATACAGTCATCTGACGTTTTAAATACCCCTCGGACTGCCTACTCTCATGTTCTCCTGAACCTCACTGATTTGTTTGGAGGGAATATTTAGTGTTTGATTAGCAGATGTATTAAAAAGTGGAACAGTGCTTTTATTGGCCTATGGGAAGGATTACTGTAATCAACTTGAGATTTAAAATTCTTCCAAAGAGAATATTAAGACATTAGAAATTCAAATTACAGACATTCTGTGTCTATCACTGTGGAGAGACAGTTTATGTTATGAAGCAGTCCTTAAAATAATGTTTCTTAAAAGACTTTAAAATCTCTGTAATTAGAAGTTTGTGAAATTAATTAGAGGAAATTGTGAATTTTAACAAAGAGCTAAGTTTTTACACCTAGAAGGAGCAGTCAGTCAAGAGTAGTCGGCTTCATATTAGAGGAGCTACTTTGCAAAAGACTTCATCTATCAAAAATTTTTCTTCACACCCTTTTGATACAGTTAAAAAATTAAAAAAAAAAAGCTAGAATACTTTGGCCAAGGAATTATGTATAGTATATGGAATTATAGTTCTATGTGCTCTATTCAAGGTCCTGAAGATCCATTCAAGAGCTGTTTAAGTGGGAAGATCCTCATGCCTGTTTCATGCTCCTCACTGGTGTCAGCACAGCATTTCACAGGCTTGCAGGGATGTTTGGAGACCTGAGGAAACCACTTAAGGGACCTAAGAAGTAACCAGCAATCTCCATTTCCAATGGAACAAGTTCTGAAAAGATGTGGCAGGATAATTATCACTTCAGGTTGGGTAAACCTAGTAAAGCCTGAGAAAGGGTTGTATGGTTAGAGCAGTCTTCCCACACAGCTAAGAATAAATACCATATGTGGGTTCAGACAATGCAAATAGGTCAAGAAATGGCTGGGATTCAGTGGCCGGAGATTTGTGTTTGGAGACTAGGTGAAAAGGGGAGGGGATGGGATGGGATGGGATGGGATGGAAGGGGTGCAGAGGAAGAGGGCAAGCAGCTCGTGTTCATATGAACATAAGTTTCTCCATGCTCCCCACCATGTGTTCTATCATTGAGCCAGTGGACTGCACTGCATCATTCTCCCTCCTCCACTCTCATCAGAATTCAAAGTTCTTGATCAAAACCGTCCTGTCTTCTTTTCATCCTGCAGCTGAAACTTATAATTTCTCCCGCTGACTCACTAGTATCACCAACCCTCTGATGTCCTTTTCCATGCTCCTTCCCATCCTGTTAGATCAGCCTGACTCTTAGCAGAATTAGACCACCTAATCTGCACAGACGGTGATGTACAGATGGGAAGGTACAGTAAGCCCCAAGGCTGATAAACTCTCCAGCACATACGGCTGCTCACTTTCTTTGCATTGCAGTTCCCTTCTGCTGAACTAAAAGTCATACTCCCTACTCTCTTTCCCACCCTGCCCCTATGTTTGCACTGTCTCACTGCTCTGATGCCTTTATTTTATCTCCTGTTGTCTTCTTCTCACCTCCCACTAATGCTGGTGCAATAATTTTTCATGATCTTTGGCACATTCCCAGCCACTTAAATTGCTCCCTGTACTTATCTCAGGCACTTTCCTACTTCCCTTACCATCTTTCATCACACGGTTTTTAATTGGTGAGTATCTTTAGCCCCAGGCTACATATGCATGCAGGATCCATGTGCTCAGTTTTTACTAGTTATCTGTTAGTCTGATCAGGATATCTCCCAGTCTTCACCACCTCATCTCTGTCAGGCTGCAGAAACCTTGCCGCAGACTTCAGTCTTTCATCATTTCTTTAATGGGCTGCAGGCAACTCTTTCATTACCCAGCTATTTATCAGTCACAGTCTCAAGCTTTCTATTACTTTTGCTGCACAGTCATAATAAACAACCTTTGTGATTTTGGTGCCTGCATGACATCACTACTCTTCAACTAAGCCGCTGGGACTCTCCTAAAAGCAGATCTGTTTCCTTCTCCTCAGTCAAACTTATAAGTCACTCTAGTCTCACTGAGTCTAATTCTGTCTCCACTTTCTCAGAAAAAACTTTTCTTATCAAAATTTTCAGATGTTACCAGATCACTTTTAACTTAAGTGTTTTCTTTTTTGTGAGTTGCAAGAACTGAGACATATGATAAATATGCACAGATAAAGCAAAAAATTACCTCTTTTATTCTCCATTCTCTATCTATTTATCTATGTTGCAGCAAATAACATATATGCACCTTCATTATTTGTCTGATTTTTTATCTTTCTGATCTATTCACATCCTCCTTTTGTGGATGGATAAACAGTACATTATATCAGCTCAAAGAACTGATCTATAATAATACCCAATGACATTAGTAAGGTTTTATTTAAAAGTAGAAGAGGTTGATGTAGCACAGGAAAATTTCTGTCATAAACCACAGTGTTCTTGTGAAATACAGTAGCTAGTCACTACACAAACACCCCCAAAAAACCTAGTACCTACCTGCCTCCTCAAAATAACACCTAATGATGGGATTTATCTTCTCTAACTTTACTCATTCTAAAAGCCAAGTCCCAAACTAAGGTAGTAAAAGAGAAACTAGCACCTCCAGAGGAGAGTTCATCCTATTCTAAAGAGATATCTAAATAGGGATGAATCAACTCTGAGGTAAGACACTGGTCGCTTTCCTACCCAAAGGATAATAGATGATTAGAGGACTGTCCTGAATGACACACTCAAGACCAAGACAGGTAAAGCCAAATGAATGAACGATGTCTCAAGAGTTGGGCATCAGGCATCCTGAGCAAAACAGGGCACAAGCAACCCAAAAGATTTCTGGAATGTGCTGATGATAGCTTCCTTCTCCAATTAATACAGGAACCAATGAGGAGAGGTGTTACGCTGGACCTTGTTCCCTGATGCTATGTTGAACCTTGTTCTCACCAACAAAGAGGGGCTGGTAGGAAGCTCAAGGGCAGCCTTGGCTGCAGTGATCATGCAAGGGTAGACTTCAGGATCCTTAGGGCATTGAGGAGGGTACACAGCCAGCTCCAGTGAGCCCTGGCATTCAGAAGAGCAGACTTATGCATCTTCAGGTCAAAGCCCTCAGCAGAAGAGGAGCCCAAGAAATATTCAAGGATCACCTCCTCTAAGGTCAGGAATGATACATCCCAATAAAGAGGAAATCAGGCAAAAATGTCAGGAGACCTGTGCAGATGAAAAAGGAGCTCCTGGACAAACTCAAAACAAAAAAGGAAGACCACAGAGGAAGGATGAAAAAAAGGACAGGTAGCCAGGGAAGAACTGTCCCAGGGATTGTCCAAGCATTCAAAGATGAGTTAGGAAAGCTAAAACGCTGAGAGAATTAGATCTGTCCAGGGACAGCAAGAGCAACAAGAAAAGCTTCTACAGGTTCGTGAGAGATAGAAGGAAGTCTGGGGAAAATGTGTGTCCCCTCCAGAAGGAAACAAGAAACCTGGTTACTGAGGATATGGTAATGGCAAAGGAATTCAATGATTTTTTTTCCTCAAGCTTCACCAGGAAGTCTAGCCACAGCTCAAATCATAGATAGCAAAATCAAGGACTGGAAAAAAGCTATACACTGTAGAAGGTCAGGTTCGAGAACATCTAGGGAACCTGAAGGGGCACAAGTCCTTGGGACCTCCTGAGATGTATCCACTGATTCTGAGGGAACTGGTGGAAGAAGCTCCTAAGCCACTATCTATCATGTTTGAAAAGCTGTGGCAGTCTTGTGAAGTTCCCACTGGCTGGGTAAGAGAAAATACAGGTTCCATCTTTCAGCTGACAAGCCAGTCAGTCTCACCTTGATGCCCAGCAGAATTAGGAGCAGATCCTCCTGGAAACTGTGCTTATGCGTGGAAAAAAAAAAAAAAAAAAAAAAAAAAAAAAAAAAAAAAAAAGGAGGCAATTTGTGAAAGACAATATGGTTTTACTAAGGGCAAATGGTGCCTGACAAATATGGTGGCCTTCAATGACAGGGTTACAGCACTGGCATTTTACAGTGCCCCACATGACATCCTTGTCTCTAAACTGGAGAGACATGGATTTGACAGGTGAACCACTTAATGGATTAAGGAATTGATCACAATCAAAAGTTTTGTGGTCAATGACTCGACGTCCACAAGGAGAGACCAGTGGGAAGAGGCATTCCCGAGGGTTTTGTACTGGGACTGGTGTTGTTAAACATCTCTGTCACAAACATGGAAGGTGGATTGAGGGCACCCTCAGCAACTTCGCAGATGATACCAAACTGTGTGGTGCACTTCACATGCTGGAGGGAAGGGATGCTGTCCAGAAGGATCTGGACAGGCTTGAGAGGTGGGACTGTGCAAACCTCATGAAGTTCAACAAGTACAAGGTTCTGCACTTGGGTCAGAACAATCCCAAGCACAGGCTGAGCAGAGAATGAATTGAGAGCAGTCCTGAGAAAAGGACCTTGGGCTGTTGGTTGATGAGCAGCTCATCACAACTTGACAACCACAGAATCATAGAGTAGTTAAGGTAAAAAAGACCTCTAATGTCACCGAGTCCAACCATAAATCTAACACCACAATCATGTTGACCACTAAACCATGTCCTCAAGTGACATAGCCACACGTTGCCATATCTGTGTATGTTTGCATCCCAGACAGCCAAATGTATCCTGGTCTGCATCAAAAGCAGTGTGGGCAGCAGACAAGAGAGGTGATTCTGCTCCTCTGCTCTGCTCTGCTCTGCTCTGCTCTGCTCTGCTCTGCTCTGGTTAGACCCCTCCCTAGAGGGCTTTGTCCAGCTCTGAAGACCTTCAGTACAGGAAAGATATGGACATGTTGGAGTGACACCAAGAAAAGAGTCATGAAAAATATAAGGAGGCTGGAGCATCTTTTTTGTGGAGGCAGGCTGAGAGTGTTGGGGTTTTTAAGCCTGGAGAAAAGAAAGGTCTGAGACCTTGTAGGACCTTCTATCACCTAAAGGTGAGCTACTGAAGAGCTGGGGAGGGACGTGTAGTGACAGGTCAAAGGGGAATGACTTTAAACTGAAAGAGGGTAGGTTTAGATAAGGAAGAAAATCTTTACTCTGAGGGTGGTAGCCACTGGTGCAGGTTGCCCAGAGAAGCTGTAAATGCTCTGTCCCTGGCAGTGTCCAAGACCAGCTTGCATGGGGCTTTGAGCAACATGCTATATTGGAAAGAGTCCATGCCCATGGCAAGGGGGTTGCAAGTAGATGACTTTTAAGGTCTCTTCCAACCGAAACCATTCTGGGATTCTATGAATGAAGAAGATTTTATTTTAAAGTCATTACCTTTTTGTTTGTTCTCTGTCTCTAAACATTAGCCTTCTTTGTGGCTGCGGTACTCCATAATATAAGGGCAACCCTGCACTACAGAACAGCTTTGGTTGTTTAACAATCTAATTCACAGTGACTCCTCTAGCTAACAATAAAAGCACCTGCCACCCACTCCAGGAATAACATTTGACCAGCTATATATTCCCTAACAAGCAAGGGTCTTCTGATATATACAGAGTTCATTATTTCATTTGTTACCAAGTTTATTTGTCAACAAAGAAGAAAATTGTTACTTTACAGTGCATTCCCCTAAACAACCACCTTAGTTCCAGCTGGTTAAGTCCTTTTTTTTTTTTTTTTTTTTTTTTAATGTTCTGTGAAAGAAGGTTAAGCAAGAGGAGCAGAACTTTATTTTGACCTTAGGGTGTAGTGTTATAAAATATTATATAAAAGATAGATACGGACTTGTCAGAGTCAATTACGAAGTCGCGTTGAAGTTGGAAAGCTCAGCTGAGCTGATAGCCAGCCCACACAGCAGTGAGTCATTTTTGCCCCATCACACACAAAAGCACGCAAGTAAGGCATGTCAGTAGTGCGTCATACACATCTCACCAATGGCTGCAGCTCCTCTTGTGGACAAAATGAAGTTACTCATTGCACTCAGCTTCTTCTGAGACTCCAATAGCCCGTGCTCAGGATGTCACACTGACATTTCACAAACACAAAGGAGTTACTTCTGTTCTGCTCAGCCAACTCAGTTCTGTATAAATACACCAGCCAGAGAAAAAAGAAAAAAGAATATACAGGGTTGCTGCTTCTGATTGAAATGCCTCTGCTTAAAGCCATTACCAATTGAAATGTGTTATTATTTAATATCTAGAGTAGAAAAATAAAATTATATTTAATGAGTGTGAAGAGTGCAGAGGGACCTCAGGGATCTGGTGTAAGCCCACACAAAATGTGATTGCCAGTGTGTTTATCAAAAAAAGGGGATAAGCAGTGTCTTGGTCAAAAAGAAAGGCTTGATTCAATTGCCCACACAGAGATATCTAAAGCCATTTAGGGTGTGCCATGGTGCCTGGTACAGACACGCAAGGCTGTCACAGCACTAGAAAAAGCTTGTAACCAGCAGTTACAGGCAGCCTTTATAGCATCTCAGGTGCCACAAATTGATGTTTAGGGAGCCAAACTTATTTCTAATGTAGTGGAGCCTTCTTCTACAAACAAATACATCAGTTTGCAGTGATTTTATTTCCATCATCCGAATGATATGCCCAGTCTACTTCTGTTAGCCCTGACCCTTCTGGCCCTAGGTAGAAATCTTGACCAGCTGACATGCTGTGGGGGGCCTGACACATGCCCAGAATTGACCTGTAGGGCACATATACCTCTGGCAAAGCATCTGGATGTCAAAGATGATCTCAGACTACCCTAGACACCCATGTTGAAATAACTGAATTGTTTTTAATGTCTAAGTTCCCATTTTAACCAATGAACTACTACTAAAAATATTGCTATTAATCAGTGTGTGAACAGTGCAGTGAATGTAAGCTACTGAGCACTGTAGAGATGCCTGCTGTTGCGGGATTTTCACTGTTTTCTAATCTTCTTTGATTGCTGTGGGAGCTCAGACTCGTTTCATCTCCAAACACCTACATGTAGATCTCTGCCTCTGGATGTGCATCCTACCGAGTTTCTAGATTGTGTTTCCCCAAATACAAACAAGGACAGTAATAGGTGGCCTTGGTTGGTGCCACTGTGGGGAACATTCATTAGCACATCAGAAGCAGAGCTGTCATGGTACTGTGAGTGCAGCACCATGAGCAGCTGAAGAACACAACTGATCTAGGCAGCTTGCATTCAGTAATTTCATTGTTCAAGAGTTCTCTGAGCTTTTATAGATGAGGTACCTACAAATATTTGTAATACACGGAAGTCACTAGAATCACCTTCTTGGGCCTTGGATGGGGATGGACTAGGCAGTCCACCAAGCTACCAGTCTTCCAACTCCAGTTACCAATTTCCTGCAAACTTCAGGCCCTTGGACAGCAAAACTGAGCAAGTATGCACGGTCACACACAACCCTACCTTAATTTAGGATACCACCATGGCAGTTAGCTGTCCCATGTAAACACAGCATGCAGCTTGAGAAAAAATATCTCAGATTTTTCTAGATGTGAAGTATAATCTTTTTTATTATTATTATTCATTTAAGACATATGATGAATAAAAAATTCGATATGATTCTTTGCTGAAACATTCTCTACTTTTATCATGATGTCATGGTTCAGTTCCTTAAATTATAGGAGGAAACAGAACACAAAATTTGATATAATGGGGAAATTAGGCACTTTCCTTTCTAATTGCACTTCCATCAACTTTTGCTGAAAGACTTTTGCTATTTCCTCCTATTATTAAAATAGCATAATTTTTTTACCCCAGTTCTCAGGAATTGTTCTGATTTTTTTTTTAGTTCTTTTTTTCACTGGGTATGACAACAAAGAGAAAGAGAGAAAAATTACTACAGAAAAAATTGCACAGTCTGAAAAATTGCTTTTTCATACAATGGAGACAAAAATTTTCATGTTCACAGAGTCATATAATAGTTTTAGTTGGAAGGGACCTTAAAGACCATTAAGTTTCCAATTTTCATGTCACAGATAAGGACACCTTCCCCTATATCACGTTGCTCAAAGCCCCATCCTGACCTTGAACACCTTCAGAAATGGAACATCCACAGCTTCTCTGGGCAACCTGTTCCAGGGCTGCCACACTCTCACAGTAATCTTTTTTTTTTTTTTTTTTTTCTATACCTACTGTCTTTCAATTTGAGGCCACTCTACCTTGCCCTATCACTACATGCTCTTGTGGCCCCTTTTAGGTACTGGACTATTCTATAAGGTCTCCCTGGAGCCTTCTTGTCTCCAGGCTGAACACTCCAGCTGTCTCAGTTTGTCTTCATAGCAGAGATACTCCAGCCCCCTCCTCTGGACTCACTCCAACAGGTCCATTTCTTTCCTGTACTGATGGCTCCAGAGCTGGACCCAGTACTCCAGGGGGATCTCACCTGGAGAGTGGGTTAAAAGGGCAGAATCCCCTCCCTTAAACTGCAAGGTTCACATTATAAGGCTGAACATGTCATAAATCCATACACAAACAAAGATGTGTTTGTGTATTATCTAGTCAGGCTGCAGTCATATAACTTCATACAGGCCGCACATTATTTTCAAATTTATGTTTGAAGGGAAACTGCTGGCTTGCAGTAGTGATGCTGCAATTGCAAATTTAAACTTGGGACAGCGTCCTCTTAGGAAGGAAGAAAAGAACACAGTCCAATGTAGAATGATCTGGTGCAGGAATAGGAGATCTGGAATCTCTCCTTAACTCCTTTATAATTAAAAGCAGGGAGTTTTGCAATCTATGGTCAGCAAAAAACCCAGAGACCATGGATATAACCCAATACTGTGTGTATAGAAGAGGAATATTGACTGGGTGCTTCAAGCCTTAAAATAAGCCTAAACTTCCTAGGGATATTGTATAACCCTGATAACTAATTCCTAATACTGAGTAACCAATAGCTATGGGGTCCTGATTCTGGTCTTGTACAACATCTAGGAGCCCATTTAGCACAAATCTGACCCAGAGAGAGACTCTCACATCTCAGCTGGCAATGGAGAGGTGTTTCCAGGTGTTTCCACAGAAACATTCACATGACCCATCTCACAGAGATCAAACCAGAATAAGATGAGCCATGACTACAGAGGGCAATTGGGGTGACTAGCTCAGATGGGAATACCTGCAATGCAAACACTTGGAGGTGGTCAGATGAGTCCTGCCTTGACAGACCAGGAGCATTTGCAAGATAACCACAGGACAAGAAAACAGCCAGGAGGGAGTACAACAAATATTACAATGCAATTACTCATCTTGATAGCTACTAGTGTGATAAAAAAATTGGTCAGTCTTTAATTGTCTCCATCTTTCTTCAAAGGGATGTGATTTACTAGGCTTTCTCCTTTTCTCATGCTTTTTCTTGTCATGTTATATCAGTCTGGGCAGAATTTCACATAGATCTCAGGAGCCCTAAGCCTCCATATCAATTTTTGGGCCATATTAAAAATAAAACTGAGCATTTAGTCTCATAAAAGTCTGGATGAGGACACCAGTGATTTCAGATATCATCAGAAAAGAAATAGAACTAAAAAGCAAAACCAAAAACAACCAACTGAAACAGCAACAAAAACCAAAACAACAACAAACAAAACAAAAAACCCACAAACCTCCCACAGAAACGACAAAACCAAAACAAAACAAACAAAAACCCACAACAAAGCCCCCCAAAACAAAAACAGAACAGAAGAAAACAAAACAACCCCAACAAAACCAAACAAAACCTAACAAAATTAAACAAAAAGAAAACCACACCAGAGAAAATCTAGGGAAAAAGTAGGTAAGTATAGTATAATTTTGGTAACAGCAATTTTAATCATACCAGGACCAACGTTTTTGATGGCTAGTACCAAGTCTTGCAAGCACACATAGTTTTTCAGAAGCTTTTTTCTAAGATAATGATTAAGTGCATTAAGTAATTCAGGAAAAATAAAAGTTGAAAAAGTTGTTGCTCTTTTTTTCTTCAGCATCTTCTACTTGTGCAGAAAATTTGTATGTCAGATAAGAAGTCTTCAAGCTGAGAATGCACTAGAAGTTCATAAAGATGTTTCTAATGCTATTTTCTTTATAATGACTCAGCTGGACCTTCGTGGAGATGTTTTTGCCCATTAATGATAAAGCCAACATGACAATCAGCAAAGCTGCCAAATGTTCAGCTCAGTCCTTGCAGCTTTATCACTTGGTGATAGATGTGATAGATGTTAATTGCAACAACATTCTATAAAATTAATTACCCAAAGTTATTTCCTAGCTTATAGTTCATGTGAGTCTCCTGCATTTCAAGTAGTGATTTGAAGAAAAAGGAGATAGCCACTGATGCTTGATTTGTGGCCTTCCCATTGCAGGGTGGTATTGTGTGAAAGACTGCTAGGGAATACAGAATGCATCATGTTCAAATGAGGAATTCCAGATAGACTCACTGATCTCATTAAAGTGACACTGAGAAAGATCATTAACAGAATTGCTCTTTGAAGCTGAAAGATTTTGCAGGGTGTTGGGTCAAGTTGACAACATCAACCATGTTCTCAATACTTACCAAAGAAATTTCTAAATTCTGTCCTAAATCTAAGATACTTCAGACCATACGTTGGCAGCATGCATACTTTTAGACAAGTGGTGAATGTTCATCACCACTTTTTTACTTTTTTGGCATAGCTGTCTTACATTAGCATATCAACAGAGCCATAAAATCTGTTTCATTGTCCACCAATTCATCAGCATGTTCCCTTTTGAAAATGCTGTAATACTAGTGAAATACAACAAATCAAGCTGGTGCAGAAAGCTACAAGCACATTTGTGTGCCAGCTTTGATGATCTGCCTCTTCCAGGTTTCAGTGCATTTTTATCTATACTGACGTTGTCTCATTGTAGTATGCAATTGTTAATAAAGTCTGGGAGATTATTTGTGTTTTTGCATCAGCTGACCATGTCCTGTGGCTCCATGGCTGCCAAGAAGAAACAAAGCCCACAGACAGTTATGTCCCACACTCTCTGACCTCTCAAAGGACACAGATGAGTCATAAGCTCATGAAGCCTTTCTTCTGATCTGCCTGTTGTTGTAGTAGAAATTGCACGGTAGATTTTAGATATTTTCCATCAGAATCAATATATACTGGCACTCATTTCTTTGAAACCTTTATTTCTGACAAGATAATCACTGTTTTTAGCTACTCTTCTGGAACATGTAATAGTTTTACTAGTACTATACAAGCATCTCAGACTTTAGGAGAACTAGCTATTTTGATCATAGAAAGGCCAAACATGTCTAAAATCCTCTTTAGTCCTGGACTTAATACAGCACATTGTAAAGCTCTATCTATTGGTTTAGAAACATACACTATATTTTTCCATCTATGCCAGACCTCTGATCCAACTCCCCTGGGCCTCATAAGAATCCTACACTTTCTTGAAGGAGATACCTATAAATTGAGTGTGTTCCATAACGTTTTTTACTACAGTGGGGAAGGCTTAGTCCACATTTTATCATTCCCACTGTAAAAAAGCAGGGGTATTCCAATGCAGAAAAGACACCAGCAATGATTTACAACTTATTCAGGTAAAAAAAAAAACAAACAAAAAACCAAAAAAACAAAAACAAAAACAAAAACAAAAAAAAAAAAAAAAAAAAAAAAAACCAGGAATGATAGGCAGTCTGATGTCACTAGTAAATAATTTTTAAGTATGGACAGAGATAATATCCAAAGTGAAAATACCTGGATACCTCCTTCTCTGTTCATCAGACAATGCTTAGCTCTCAGAGGTTTCAGACATATATCTGTGGTTTATGTCCATTTCCAAAGTTTCCTAAGCCCAGTTGTGACTGGTATTTCTTCTTAGCTTCCACAGAAAAGTCCAGGGAGTTCACCACTTCAATATGGTTTCAGCACTCAGGGAATGTAGGACACCTGGGTCCTGAAGTGCAGTGTTGAGGCAGGTTTAATAGAATGCTGAGTTTTTAGGTGTGTTAACATGAAACTGACACAGATCACAGGAAGGGTCTGTGACAACCTTTAGCAAGGCTGTTTTAACCAGGCAAGATTTAATGTGGCACCATTTAAGCTGTTGTCAATTTAATTATCCAAATAGAGAGTTAAAAGCTAACACAGAACCAAATAGTATATCCTCACACCACTTCTATTCAGAACACCAGGAAATGTACCAGATATGCCAGAATTTTGAAATGAAATAGCAAAACTTTTTTATTTCACTATGGTAAAATAGTTATTAAATTATTCCTAATTATATTTTTACTATATTTATTTTTATTTCATTTTGACTATGCAGTTACCATGCTGAAAAAATAGAACACAGAGAAGCACAAATCCTGTTTCAGTTCTTCCTGTTCTTGACAAATTTTTACTTTATCCTCATCAGCTTAATTTCTTGGCTCTTTCCCACCCATGGCAACTCCAACAGCTGAGGTGTGCAGAGTTCACTGTTTTGGAGTGTGTTGTTCAGTGCTGTGTGTTGCTCAATGCTTTGTTGGAGAATGCTGGAACACAGAAATACCCCTTTTGGTGACAGCAGAAAAGGCAGCAGTGTTTCCAAAAGCCATTTGTTCTGATTGGGGATCACTCCACAGCCTGGAGGACTCCCCAAAGAGCCCTATACCTTGGTGCATGAGCATCCCCCATGGCAAAGGACTGAAGGTAACCACTGAGCAGGCATGAACACCAGTACTCCTCCAGTATCTGGACTGCCTGGTTCTTTTTCTCCCAAAGCCACTTCCTCTAGTCCAGGAGATTTTCCTGCACCGTCAGTGCAGACCACAGCCTTTACTCCTCTCCTCCCCAAGGATCTGGAGGTGTAAACATACTCTTGATGCCATCTTGTGCTAGACATTCCCACCAGCTGTAAGGAAACACAAAGCAATTTCAACTCAAAATCTTCAACATGAATCTGCACTAAATTTGATCATTGTTGCTCTTTTACTACAGAGAACTCACTCATAATTCTGGTAGAGATCTTACATCTAAATTACCCTGCCATTTATAATAATAGAATATAGAATATAGAATATAGAATATAGAATATAGAATATAGAATATAGAATATAGAATATAGAATATAGAAT
>VZUI01090910.1:0-39444 GCA_013401135.1 Cettia cetti
CTCCTCTCCTCTCCTCTCCTCTCCTCTCCTCTCCTCTCCTCTCCTCTCCTCTCCTCTCCTCTCCTCTCCTCATTATAAAAGTACTGATTGCATAAAAAATTTCTTAAACAGGAAGATATTTTTCAAATACTTTATGGCTTTCTTTGTTACATTTAAAATAAGGACCGACCAGTAACTGAAATGTTGTCAAGTCTAGCATTAAGAAAAATAAAAATGAAGCTAGGTTGTCTTAGAAATCTGCATACCTACATTTAAAACTATTGCAAGTTAATGTATCAATTAGCACACACACGACTTTCAGAGAAATCTGTATTTTATTCAGGGACCCTAGAGGGGAAAAAACATGTTAAGGTTACTGTGTGATTATAAAATCTTGAAAGTTTAATACTCCTTAAAAATATTCCTCTTATCTAAAGTGGGGGGAGTATGGCTTTCACTGTGTGTCCATGAGAATTTCAAAAAGGTAGATTGGATCTGGTCTTCAGCTCTGCTATAGAGTTTCTCAAGATCTGATTTAAATGGAAACAAGCAGTAGATATTTATGGTTTATGTTTACATTTATTTTTACTTTCTCAAAATATTCTACCATAATGTTATTTCAGAACTTTATTAAAGAAACCCTTTACAGAACACCCAAAAGTACTGCTGATATTCCATAAATTTTAGCCTAGGACAAATAAAGAAATATCTTCAATGATTCTTTTGGGAAACTCTTCTGAGTTTTTATATTGTACCCATTGTGCCCCATTTCCTGAACTCTATCCATAATTTTTAAAAAGGAAAATACACTGAAAAAGGTTGCTTCACACATTTCCACATTTCTTTGACCTGTTGAGCATTTTAACTAGCCAGGCTGAATTCTGTATAATTTTCCTATAATAAAACAAGTTTTCTCATTGTGTTATATGACTAGTTCTGCTGATTTCAGTGTCTCATGTATGATGTGTCTTATGTAGTTGTTTAATCAGCACTGAGCTGAAATGTACTTGAATTTCTCAATACACACTTTAGATTTTCGACTTGACATGATGAGAGAGATTTAGATAAACCTGTACCTTTTAAGAAAAAGATAGGAAGAGAATGTCCTTGATAAATAGCACTGTGACTTGTATCTGAAAATGACTATTCTAAACCCTTGTTTGGCATAAATCTTCAAAAAATCAAGATAAAGATTAGCAAAGCAGTATGGAAAATTGATATACAGTCTTAGAATAACTTAATCTCTGTGGTCCAAATATCATAATTTTATTCCACATTTAGCTTAGGTTATGTTATTCCAGTAAAACCTCTATTTTGTTTCAATAAGTTAAGATCAATTCTAATCCACTGTTTTTCTCTTTGTGGAAATATGGGCTCTTCAGAAAAAATGATTTTCCAAACACAGTATGTGACAGGGTGTCTCATCTAAGACTCACATTTTGTCACAAAATGGGTCAAAGAAGCATTACACTTGCTGTATATTCCTCTCATGATATCCCCAAGAGCATTTTGATATAGCAGAAAATGTCAGCTATTAAGATGAACTATAAGATTTGCTATGTAAATCTGTACTTATCAACACACCAGTCCATAAGCAGTTTCTAGCAGAGAAAATGTAATTCGTGTATGTATGAAGAGTTTTTTTGCTATGCTGTTTTAAGGGGATCATGCTACTCTTAGCTGGGGAAGGTAGTGATGGTGAGACCACGTTTTCCCTTTTTGCTTAAGTAGATATTCAACATGATCTCGTAAGTGTGCAAAAAAGTGAAAATTGTTTGTGGTTGACAGAAGGATTTTTATTCTGGCCATTTGAAACATCCACCTTGATTTTGTGACAGTCATTTATTTTTCTCAATGGCCATGTGTACAACTTTAGTATTTCACTAAGTTAACCTTCGATTATAGTAAAGATGGTAGCTTCAGAACTTCTTAAATGCCATAGCTAATCAAACAACAATGTCTTGGTAAAATCATAGAATCACTGAGTGATTCAGGGAAGAAGGGACCTCAGGAAATCTTTATTCTGGCTTTCTGACCAAAGTAAGTTTGGCTCTGAGATCAGCCCTCAGGTTGTTCAGGCTTTACCCAGTAAGCCTGGACTACCTCCAAGGACAGAGACTACAAAGCCTTGCTGGATAGTCTACTCCACTCTTCATAGGGAAAAAGTTTTTTCTTTTATCTATTTTGAGTATTTGCTGGTTTTGTTTATGTCTTTTGTCTCTTTAATTCCATGAGATCTGTGTGCTATTGAATAACCTTGGTTGATCTTCTTGGTAGATTCTCTGCAGGTACTGTTAGGTTTTTAGGTCCCCTCAGAGCCATTTCCAGGTTGAACTTGACAAGTTTACTCAGTTTATCTTTACAAGTTAAATGCTCCAGCTCCTGACTATTAATAGATATATGTCTTGGGGATAGCAATGTTTTTCTTCTACTTGGTACCCTCAAATTAGTTGCAGTATCAAAATCTAGGTTTCACCACAAATGCCAACCTTTATTAGCCTCTCTGATCCAGACTCACATACTCTCAGCCAATCTGCCGTCCATCCCACAAGTAATCTTTGTACACCCAAGCTACTCCTTTACATGAAGGGAACACTCATTCCTCATTTTCCTTGCTCATCATTCTTTGTTCTAGTCTCTCACTGCACCCCAGTCTTGTGAGCTAGCACTAGCTATTTCACAGTTCTGTGACCTGAGGAGTTCTAGTTCTTCTTACATGTTTCCCAGGCTGCATAGAGATGTTTGAGGTAGATTTCCTTTCAACCTGAGAGAGATACGCACCCCAACAGTAGGGTTAATCTCTCATCCAAATATTTTAATGTAAAAGAGAATATGCATGGAGATGTCACTTGATGCACTAAAATGTAGAGGGTTTATTTTGCACTCATAACGAAAAACAAAAAACAAAAAATCCTGCCACAGTCTTAATTTCTTAGTAGCAATTAGGTGTCCTTGGTATCTCACAGCATCTATGCTAATACAATCAAAGGCTTGACAGTAATATTTTAACCAATTCAATTGAAGATTTCTAGTATGCCTTAAAAGATATTAGCCACTATTATACTGCCTGTGGACTTGCCCTTTCATGACTTATTAATGTCACTGGAAAATTCTTATATTTTAATATTCTCTTATTGTAATATATTACTGTGGAGGATGAAAAAGAATGAACAATGAAAATAAAATTATAGCAGGAAATAAATAATTTATATCTGAATGTTAAATGTAGCAAAACGGGAGAGAACAGAATGTTTTATGTAAAGACAGAACACAATGAAGACTCGTTTTTTAGTACATGGTGTTTTGTCTGTTCCTCAAAGGATAGAGAATCAGTACAAGGGAAATATTGAAATGGCTGCCAGTTTTTAATGCACACATTGGAATGGGTCAAAACAGCAGCATATTCCAACTTCTCACAGAAAAGAGAATATATTAGCTTCCAAAGACTTCATCCAAGTGACAGAATCTACAAACAGTGCTTTAATCCACTTCCACACCTCTGAATTTCATGGTTATTCTCACAGGTAACGGGAACTCAGCCAATGTGATAAAGTTAGAAGGCTGTTACACTCACTACTAGAAACAGCAATGTAAATTATTATTATTCCTGATTGGTAGATATTTAGTAACTGTCATAACTTTTTTTTCAAACACACAGCAGGCAAAAAAAGTATTATCTTACAATAATCTGTGATTTTTATACTCAGAAAATACCACCTCCAGAATGAAAAAGTATGCACATGCATAGCTATGAGATCATTAGCTCTGATTCTAGTTCCTTTAAAAATACTTTAAAAACTCTGTATAAGAAAAATATCATTCAGGTTCCTCTTCATGCTTATCTCCCTTAATCCTTTCACTCATTTAATCCACTTGATCATAATTGTCATGCCATAAGGCTAAAAGTATTTTCTTTTTCTCATTCTCTCCATAATCTCTCTTGACCATGGCATCTTTAAAATAATGCTCATAAGAAGGATAAAATAAACTATCAAAATTATGAAAAATTCAAGCTAAAGTTTAATGTATTTTACTTCAAATAAATGTAAAAGCTGTTATTTCTTGTCCCCAAGAAAGGCAGAAACAAAAAAACCATTAATTTTTTATCTTTTGGATAAGTATATCTAGCACTTGATTATATTTTATTTAAGATGATTGGTAGAATTCTCATTCTTAAGCTTATTTTTATAGGTGTCATCTACTGCTGCTCCATAGTTGGCCCATTTGTAATAAACCTTTCTGTTAGTCCTCATCATCCACACTGAAAAGTACATGAATGAAATAATTTCTCATTAGAATTTTGAAATATATTGGAAAATGTCCATGTGGCATGCTGACGATGAGTAAACTGGTGATCTTGGCCTCAAATTTGTGCAGTTTATGTTTCAAATGCTCGTTTTCACTTTGTTTTCCACCATGGTAACATCTTTTCAGGTAAGTCTCAGAATTCTGGCTTTTATAACTCAACTCTTCTATGTTGTCCTCTTGACTCATCAAAAATCATGATTAACACACATTTCAAAACTATTTCAACATCAAATGATTTACATATTTCATGAAGCTCCTTAATTTATGTGCTGAATATTTCTAAATTTAGCATAAAATTCTTTTACTATTTTTTTTTCTATCTTGATACTTCTGTAGTACTCTTCACATATTCCTGTATACTTCACCTTCCCCTTTTTGTAGTAAATTATTTTTCTGTTTATCTTTGTCTGCTATTTCTCACTCTCATCAGCTTTACAAGAGAAGGGCTTTAAATAAAGTCTTCTAGTTCTCTGCTTTGTATAATTTTCTGTTCTACACTTTGTGTAGGGTTTGTATGGAAGCTATTACACAAGACAAAGGTGTATTGCAGAAATTTAACAGTGAAAAAGTTCTATCAAACAGGAAAAACCTGAATATTCAGTGCATGAAGACTTTTTTTCAGATGAAAGTGTAATACCCAGCTCTTCAGAACCTCAAGAACAATGAGTAGACTGAAGTTAAACAGACTGCACTTTGCAGCTTTGATACACAAAGTTATTATGAAGCACTTCATAAACTCAGAATGAAGAATTGCAAGGCTCCTTAAATAACATTTTTAGCATGAATTATTAAGGCAACACAGAAAAGCAGACACAAAGAGTAAATCTCTGTAAGCAAAAGCTTTGATGAGCTGACTGAAAATGTTCCAAACAATTCCATGCAAGAAAGGGGAAGATAAAGAACTAAATATCAGAAAGATTATTAAAAAGTAAAAATTAAGCATATGCAAACAGATAACAGCACATTCCAAAACAGTTACTAGGCAATGGAAAGAAGTAATTAGCTAATCAAGAAAAAAATTAAGTTTTTTTGACAGTGAACATAATTAAAGAAAAAACATTTCATAAAGGGATTGAATTAAAGCTCTGAACAATCCCTGAGAAAACCAGGTCATGTGCTTTAAATCTGCAGCTGCAAATTGGGCAATTCTTAAATATCACAATTTAAAGGAAACATTACTTGAAATGTGCTGTTTTGTTTCTCCATATGCACAACAATATGTATAGGAGACTTGTTGCAAAACCTCTTTTCAGGCAATATACTTCGTTGGCTCAGTGAAAATGTGACATGAAAAGCTTGCTGCATGGCTTGTTTTGAATGTAAGGATAATTCACTGTCACTCTGTGATTTGTTGTCTCTTCTGCAATGATAGCTGGGTCTCACAGTTAAAACAGCTGACCACTATTTCATTCTGTAAACTGCAAGATGCTCTTGTGTTAACAAATTCTGATGAATATTACTGATAAGGTTGGCTAACTGCAATTCTTTTGCGTAGTGTAGTGGCTGATATATCTAACAACTCTTACTGTGAGTAGAGTTAGGTGTCTACAGCAAATATGTCAGCATTGATATTTCAGTCTTTAAAATGTGAATATTGGGAATGAAAAAGGTGTGACTTAAATGCCATCCTTTCACATCTTTGCCTTGCATTTAAAAAGCTGAATTGCTTAAGTGGATTCTTATCCACAAGTATCTCATTTATTAATTTTTCATTTTTTCTTCTTGCAAACTTCCATTATATTTAGTTGTACTTCTTGGGAATGCACTTCTTATAAATATTAGTATTTCTGAGATTTGATTTATTTATTTTTAATTATTAATATATTGTCAGTTTAGCAAAGCAAATATTGCTATTTGCAGCTGATACCAGTTGTATACTAAAAGTCATGAAGTCCCATGGCATTATTTCTCCTCAGTCCTTTGGTGTTGTAAAAAGCAACTTGACAACTAGGAGTTCTAAAGCAACAGGCAACAGAAGAAAGGAAATATTTAGCTAATCTTTAAATATTGTGCTACATTTTCTGAATTATTTAATTTAAAAAAGAAAGATAAATCCCAAATTTTTAGAGGACATGAATGTCAAAACATTTCCATCAAATTAATATTGCCAATTTAAAAAAAAACAACTTTTCCGCTTTCACACCTCTTTGCCTTCATCCATCCCCCCAACACCCTGGAAATTTGCCCTACTTTTCTGAAAAAGCTGTTTAATTTTATATGGAGGATATTGGTGAGAGGGATCATTTTACTGAAAATCTGGTTTTGTTTCGAGAGTTTGGTAGGAAAGATTCACTAGACTTATTTTACTTGCTAAATTCATACCAGGAGGTTGCCTGCTGCTCTGTTCACTTTTCTGTCTCAAGAGCACATATGCACTCTGATTGCCAGCCCTCACTTGGCTACATTAATTATTTCAGAATTCAAAGTAAAACAAGGAGAAGAGTCTTTATGTTGTGTATTGTGCTCTTCCAGTTCTCATAGAGCTGGTGAAACTTTAGGCTTTTGTAACTTGTGTTGAAAAAAAAAGCTTCAGACCTCATAACAATTGCCACGTGACAACTGCATGCTTCAGAATAGTTGGAGCACTGACACCCTGCTGTGTTGACAAATGTAACTTAAATACTTGTGCAAAGCTAGCTGAGCAACTTAAATTCCTTTAAACAAATTTCTCTCAAATCAAAAGAATTCTGAGTTGGTAGAGCCTACATTCTGTTGCTAAAGCTGGTGTAACAGAGGTGAAATGTAGTGTGGATCTGAATCTGTCTCTTAGCCTCCTCCGGCAGTGGGTTTTCTTATTCTGGAACTTATAGCTGAAGAGGAGAATCCTATACAGCTCTCTACTTGTGCAATTATTTTAAGCAGAATATGAAGGGTCTCAAGCGAAAATTAACACTCCTGCAAAGTTAAAACAGTAAACATGTATATTAGAAATATGTATATCTTGATTTTTTTTTTTATACTGTGTAACATGCCAGGCCTAGTGGATGAGTCAATGTTTTATTTACTTTGTCTGCCTTTACCAAAGGTTTTGGGGGTGTTATTTTTTTTCCATAAACTCTGTGTGATTAGTACTTGTCTGAATATCTTGTATATCCTTTCTATCAGTTGGCTTTCTTGAAAGAAAGAGTGACACTCGTTCTGAGTGGGTACAGCCTAAATGTCAGACCTTGCTTTACTGATGTCCATGTTCTTTAGTCTTTTGTCAAAATATGACTGCTAGGAAGCAAAGGTGATGGTGCTCTCCTGTTTGAGAAGTCATATTATTTCAGCACAGCTTCAGCAGCAACTTTACAAATATTCTCTGGATCACTTGCACTTGGCAAGTTTTATGGCACACGAAGAGGCTTCAGGCAGTATTTGAGCAGTACTACAGTGTACAGTGCAATTATTTGTTTTCTACTGTACATAATAGATATCAAGTCACTAAAAAGCAAGCAGGCTATGCATTAACATGATCTAATGTTCCTCCGACCCCAAAGGAGACACAGAGTAAGTTTGGTTGGGTAATCATCAGTGGGGAATGGTCAAGTATTTCTTGAAGAAGGCTGACATTTAATATTTTCAAGGTCCAATTATTTGATTGCTTCTCATCCATTTACAGCTCTCAGATAGTATTATTCTTCCTGTGTCTTTGAACTCCTAATAATTTTATGATTAATCTACTCCTGTGCTTTTAAATTTATGGTTTCTAACTCTTTTATCTCATACATTTTTTCACACCTTCACAATGATTTTCTCAAGACCACTGAATTAACATCACACTGTTGTGTTACACCAGCTGTGTTCAAATGGCTGCAATCCTATACTCAGGATTTTCTTGAAATTCTAATTAATTGGCTAAAAATTTTCAGTGTTTCTGTTTTTGAATGATAAAAGACAACAATTGCAGTATAAACATATCCACATTTATAGATCTTTGGTAAACCTCCAAAGGAAGAGCAATAAATGAATGAATTAATTAAAACTAAAACATAATAGTCTTGAAATATAAACTAAATAGTCTTGAAATATAAAGACTGCTTAAAAGTTGTGGTTCTATCTTTAGAAGTTCTCCAAAACAAATAAATTAAAAAAAAAAAAAATCAGACCAGTAAAGAGAAAATTTGGAAGTGTAGAAATGGTAGCTAGGAAGCTATAGATTTGTGCTCATCTGACAGGAACAAGCTGTGATATTTTTAGATAAAACATTTTCATAGTGGTCTTTGTGCACTCTCTAGCAGTAGAGTTCAGAATGTTCACAATCATTTTGGAAGCTCTCTACATGCATCATATAAAAAGAGGCAATATTAATTCTGATTCATTTTTATTCTCGTTTGCTTGCACATTCACTTCCTATAAAATTGGGATTTTTTTTAGGTTATACTATTAGTAGTTAGAAGAAACATAATTTAATTTAAAGCCAACAACACATTCTGCTGTCAAAGAAAATTTTTATAAGCTAATTAATAATGGATATCCTTGTGAGGTGAAAAACTTTGTGGGATATTGTACTGAATAAAATAATGCAATAAGAAAACTGCTTATGTATGGGGTTCTACACTCCAACTTAGTTTTGTTAGCTGCTGTGCTTCTTTAGACTGTAAAAATATGGAATATTTGCTGCAGTATAACAATAATTTGCATTTTGAAGAGATTCTAAAAGAGAAGTCCATCTAAATTTTACTGAAGTTTTCAAACTCTTTAAAATAAAAGTGATCTGAAAAAGGCTGTCGAAGCATGAAAAGGCATTTAGTACAAATGTTCAAAAATAATGTAAATACAAAACTCCTTATTCCAATGCTGTCTCTGCTGCTAAGTAAAAGTCTCCTGTCACTTTTTTGAGTCACGTTCATCTAATTTAATATAGCTGATTGCACGGTGGTTATCTACATAACCAAAATAATGAGGGACATGGGTTTTATTATACTTCCCCAAGAAAAGACCCTTTTCAAGCTCTCTCTATTTAGTATTGAGCAGTCAGTGCTATATTTGCAAATAATAATAAAAAAAAGATAAATTTTAAATGGTTTTGTTTTCTACTTTTAAAGGAAAATTTAAATCTAAATGGTCTCTTTTTTGTATTATTCCGTTGGTAATATATGAAACTCTTTTGCTGTCATTTGATTATTATGCATTATCTCTTTGTTACTGTTAGTTCCACAATTTTTATGTCTTGATGTTATGATGCTCATATTTTTCCCCTGTGCTTGAATATCATTCAAATGTTAAAGTGTGTATAGATTATGTGGTAAGGAAGCTTTAGGAAAAACAATCCCATTGTTTTTTTATAGTAATAGAAACATCTTCATATTAATTTGATTTATTATGAATATATTGACAGCTTTATTTTTTACATAAATACTTGGAACAGTAGCCTTTCAGAGACACCTAAATACTAGACTAACTCATAACTTCCTAGTATAATACTGAATTCCCTACCTGGTATTTTTGGATTGTGAGATGAAAAGGAGAAAGCAAAAAATTTCAGGCATGGCCAATAGAGATAGCTAATCACTACTGATTATTAATTATTTTTATTTTGCTAGAAGTAAAAAAGTGAGAAAATACAATTTGCTCACAAAAGCCTAATTCTGTTTTTCACTTATTATATACACACTTGAGGAGTATGTAGAATTAAACTCTTCAAAACCATGTCTGCGCATTATACCTTCAGTTTTCATTAAAAAAGGCATAAAATACACTTTTCATCTATTTTTGAATAGAAACATCTATAGATTCTCCATTCTGCGTAAGACTTGTTTTTATTAGCATGCACTGGACATGCTGTGACAGGGCTTCTAATGATCATTGGACCTTAACCAGAATATCATTTACTTTCTAGCCAGGCTGAAAAAAGGCAAAAGATATCAGCATTGCATACATGGAAATAGCACCAAGCCTTAAGAAAAGCAGGTATTTTTATGAGTTAAGGAACTTCCCAAGAAACACTGAAGCTTCTAGACAACATTCACAGTAAGCTTTTAATAAAACTACTCTAGAAGACTACTCTAAAATTGGTCTAGATAAGAATTTGTGAATCTTGGTTGGTTTGTGGGTCTGGACCCAAATATCAGACTAGAACTATGTAGGAATGCATAGCAAACTACTATGCTAATTAACCACAATTAAATGTAATTAAATGCAATTTAATTAAGTGTAGTTAAATCAAATGCACATTACTATTTAGACTATGTAATGAGAACAATACTTGTAAACAAAATCTTGTTTCAAAAGGCTCTTTTGTCTATTCTTTTTCCAAGTCTGTTGGCATCAAATTGTTCTTGTTTCCTAAATAAGGTAATTTTCTACAGCAATAGGCCTAAGGCTTTAATCACCTCAAAGTTTGCATTTGTGGTTTCATAGCTTAGAGACTTCATTATCTAGGCTCTAAATGAAAATTTCAGCTCTAATCAGAGGGATTTGAAGATGAAACTTTTTTCTCCCTCACATAAAAATTGTTTTTTTAAATAAAGAGTTTATATCACATTTAATTGTTTATATATCTACCCAAAGCCACTCACAACACTCTTTGAAAGCAAAAATTGCCTTCAACTGTTTCTGAGATCAAACTCTGCATGTGAAAAAAGACCCATTGGTACAAACCCTACCCATTTCAAATAACCTCTTTTGAAGCATTCTGGGACTATTTTTTTCATGAGTATTTAAAGCTCTGTATTTTTTTGGACAGAACTGTATTTTCTAAGTAAATAAAAGAGGTGGTGGAGATTGTAAACAAAAATGTAAACTGCATAATACACATCTGCAAAAATTTTAGGAACTTTTTTTCTTTTTAATGTTCTTGTTTATTAAACATAATTTCTCTTACAGTTCATGTTTCTGAGAGCAGTATTTTCATTGCAACATGCTATAACAATAGATCGTATTATATTTCAGTAAGCTTATACATGGAAAACCTCTCAGGTACTTAGTCATATTCTGTGCTGCATTCAGCAAACTCCAAGTTGATCAGGAAGTGTTCAAGAGCTGCTCACAGAAGCTCTGGGCAGATCAACCATCAATGCAATTTTAGTGAACACAGGAAATTCCATTCTTCCATAGAAACCATATTTCCACGCTCACAAGACCAATGCTACTTGGTGTAATACTAACTCAATAGATCTACATGAGTGGCATTCTCTGAGGTGGTCATGACATTCAAAAAATGTCAACCTTTAGCAAATAAATCATATTGAATCATACCCAAACAAATCAACCTTCAGAAGATACAGTTTTAATAAATTACAAAAGCTCATGCCCTGCAAAAAGAAATCCTAACCTAAAAAATGGAGAAATACTAGAGATTTGTAGGACTTTATTAGAGAACATCACTGCAGCAGGTTTCTCATGGATAAGGTTTAGATTTAGAAAGTGGCAAGAACTGTGTTAGATTTAATTTCATATGTTGCATTTGGCAATGAAAAGTTCTCTGGCAGTGAGGGTCTGTTGCTACGGTGAAGATGTGGGAGCTCCAACATCCCCCAGCAACTGAATGCTTTATAACAGCCTTGTGTGAACAGGGCAAGTCCCAAACAGCTGCTCTTTCTACTTGCTTAGGCTTCCCAATAAGTTTTGGATGGTGAGTTAAAATTTCCCATCCTAAAGCAAGAATGTAGCACTGGAGTACAAATGTACTGTGTTTATGTTGATTCTGATCCACAAATTTGATGACTTGTGCGAAAGGACTGGTTTTTAGCACCTGGTTAATAGTAATTAAACATGAAAGTCAACACCTACAAATCCTATGGACCCATATATATCAGTGACCCCAACAAAGAGCAGAGCGCTGAGGTCCCTGATTGATGGGACATTGAAAGGGTCGCCTCGAAAAACTTTGTGTAACTGATAAGATAACAAAGTGGCTGGTCAGGATAATTGTAGGGCCTAAGGGAAATAGCAAACTTTTGGGATATTTGGGTGGGCTTTATGTGAATTTTAAAAGTTTCCGTGGTATGTTTTAAGGGGGTTGAGTGTATCAGTGTATCAATGAACAATTAAGGCAACTGAGGGATCATGGAAAAACATGGGGGAAATAAGTGAGTGGAAATGGGGAACAAAGAATCTAATCACGAATAAGTGTCTTGCTCGTCAACATAATTATATGGTGAGACCTTTATAAGAGTTGTGTTCTTAAATTTTTTTCCTGTATCTCTATGTTTGTTTGCTTATGTGTATGTTTTGCTAGCCAGCCTGGAGCTGAGTTGTCTAGGATGTCTAGGATGCCAGTCATCCATGACAAAAAGCCAAGATCAGAGCCACTAGCTGGAGAAGAGGCCCATTAATGAGAACTATTAATAATTCTTTTAATGAGTGTTGCCTTCACATTTCAGACTTCAGCTGAGGTGAAAACTCACCACATATATATATAAAAGAGAAATTTCTTTTGCCAAAGTAGATTATAAATTTAATTGAGCTGCAATGTATTATGGTAAAGATTTAATGTCTGGACATCTCAAATATTGAACATGAAAACAAGCAAAAAGTGAGGCACTGGGATAATAAGATCACCCATGCTGACAGTAGGTTTTTGTGTAAAATGAGGGCAGACAATGTCAATCCTTTTTTTTAGTTCTATTTTTTTTGGGGGGTGGGGCAGTTTTCTTTCATTTTCCTCATACGAGGCACTATTGAACATACCTCTCTGTAAGAATGCACAGGTGAAAATGTAGTCTACTGAATCTTGAGATTTTGTTACTCCACAGTTGTGGCACTGTAAAGAATTGTGCGTTGCATTCTGTAAAGAAGCAGCTCACTGGTAATATTTCAGTGTTCACTCTCTCTCCATTCTATGACACATCTGTGGAGCCATCCATAAGAGGGCAGGGTGCAGTATCCTGTATCAGAAAATTTAACTTTTTTTAATCTTGAATTTTGCATCTGTAGTGATATTTATACAGCCAGCATGTAATGATAGTATCGACTGCTAGAAACAGAATGTTCATTGTTTATGTTGAACAAAGCATATGAAGCAGGATCCATCTACCCTCAGCTTCAGGCATTTAATCTACTCAAAGATAGGATCTTATCTTCACTGAACAGAGACAAAAAAAATCTACCCTTCAACATTTGCCCAGAGAAGTCAAAATATTTTGTCTTCATGTCTTTGTCCTCTGACTGTAGGAAAAGACTGTAGAATGACATATATGGGATGCCTAATTTTTTAATTAAGTTAAAAATAAATATTGTCTGGGGTGTGATATGAAAATTTCTAGACCCCCACAAAAAAAAAAAAAACAAAAAAACAAAAAAAAACACAAAAAAAACCAAACCCAAAAAAACCACCAAACCCAAACTGCCGTATTAAATGCACCTATAAAAAACAATAGGTAATTAAGATAAATATTAACCAGAACTGGAAACAGGGCAGTAAGAATGAAGGTAATATAAGGGAAGAAAGAAAAGTTATTTACCAAATGTGAGAACCTTTCTTCAGAACAGCAAAGGAGTGTCAGAACCATGTTGAGGTAAACCAGACCTTAAATTTGAGTCATTAATAATTCCATGGGAAGTATGCTAGCAAAAGCTTTCCTTAGACTATTCAAATAATGCCTTGGGTATACAAATATTTATGCTGCTTCTAAAGTGTAAGAGTTTCTCATATTTTTGCTGCATATTAAAAAAAAAGTATGCAACATTGTTGAAGGACCATTTTGTATCACCTATCAGCAAGAGTTCTAAGAATGTCCAGTGTCTGTGGGGTTTTTCCCTAATTTTTGAATTCAATCTCTCATGACTTGTGCTACATTTTGTCATAGATGAAAGAAGTTCATGCTTTTATCCTCTCAATAGGAGAAAAATATATTGTTTCCTTTCAGTTTTGCTCCTCTTAGCTAATTGAGTGCTTAATCCATAAAGAGAACTGAAATTCATGTTACTCCTTGAAGTAAGCAATCAGTGGTGTAAATGGTAAGTTCACCACTGAAGTTACAGGAACTGGAAATGGAATAAAATTTGAAAGGAAAAATTAAGATCAAATTTATTAATGCAACAGTAATACTTCTTGTGTAGTGTGTGAAATAGGTATCATTTATGTGAGAAACACTCTTTGAGTTTAACTGATGCACAAAAAAAAAGGATTGATGGAAGGTAGAAAACCCAGTTATACATCAAAATAGGAACCTCATGGTGAAGAGAAAATTTTTGGGGAGAGGCTGAACATGAGTACAAAATTATGTGTGATGTAGAATTTGTAGCAGTAACTGTTCACTGTCTTCCAATGTAAGCACTAGGCAACATTAACAATATTTGCCAGTATCAGGTTCAAAAGAAACAAAAGAAGATGGCTTAATGCACGAGAGTGGTAGAATTGTAGAGCTAAAGGAATTTTATTCTTATTTTATCTTTTATATGTAAATAATGCAAGGGCAACTTGGAAAAGTAAGAAAAATAATCCTGTTGAGGGTCTGCAATTCTGCAAACTGTGACAGCTTAGAAAATCCCAAGAGCAAGAAACAGCCAGCACATGCGAGTGTAATCACTCGCTCATTATTCAGTGCCATGTTCCTGCCCTTCTTTCAAAATGAACCTTGGGCCGATATTTGAGACTGTTTAGTTTAGACCAAGATCTGGTCCCTTAGCCCGAACTATTAAATCCAATGGTTTCATAATGTGAGGATAAAACCCAACACAGTTACAATGATGAAGCTACAGCAACTCTGAATTATTCATTACAGCTAAAACCCAATATATTATGTTAAACTTATATGCGTGTGTACAGACATACGTAATGTGAGCCCCTTTAAAAATTGTTTTTACACAACTATATAAAAAGACTGAGATGTCTATCTTTTTAGTAATAAATTAGCATTTCTTGGAAATATTACAAAATCTTCCCTGTAGTCATGCAAGTAGCTCTGTTATACTCTATAGAAATAAAATCACTCAAGCTCACAACAGATGTCAACAGAGATGCCCTGGTAGAATTACACCAAATAGATGGCTTTGTTTTAACAAAGAAGGCAGACAAGAAGACAAAGTTAGCTCAGTGTTGGAGGTATTTTTTAAAGAGCTAATTACACCTAAAATCTTAGCTGTGGAACTTGAACCACATATTGACTGTCTTCTCTGAGCTATTCTAATGGAAGTGAACAATCTGGCCTCAAAAACTTTTGCCACTTAGTACTGGCTTGAAGCTAAATCAGCTTCATGGACTTAAGTTGGGTTTTTTTTGCATTAATTTAATAATCTTGTGAGAAATTGTAAATAGTTAAAGGTCCAGGAAAATTTAAGCAATACATGAAAAACAGAGAAAGAGCCCACAATAATGTTGGTTTTAACAATAGGTAAACTATTTTCTACAGGGAATTATTTTTCTTTTCACAATTTATCTAGAAATTCTTAACACATTTCCACTTTCATTATTTCATTCAATAACTATTTGAAAGTTATAGAATATATGTAGGAATTTATGTGTGTTGTAAAGGACTAACATGAAAAAGGTGATGTGCTGTGATCTGTAGGTATTACTGTAACTATTTCTCTGTGGAGAGAAGCCCTTGAATTACACCACAATTCATAAAACAAGCTTGTAGATGACCTACTTTATAACTGTTTCACAGAAATGAAAATTGAGTATTTTACTTCTTAAATAGGAAGGGAGAAAAAAAAGATCTCTGGACTTTAATTTGTAGTTAAAAATGTCTGGTTTCAATTCCATTCTTCTGACATTTAAATTGGCTGCAGAAAGTTTATTTAATTGAAAGGCCATTGCAAAACTAATTGAATATGTGTTCCATTAAGCAGTAATGCAATTAATCTGTCTATGCCGGTTCATAAATAAGCTCTGAGAAAAGTTTTTTGACTCATTTCTCTTTCACTTCACAGGCACATGCCTTAGAATGTCTTTGGGATAATTGTAGAAGGTCCAATGAAGAACTACAAATAAAACAGATAATAATAAAAAAAAAAGTTTAAGAATTTCTAAATGAATCAGGGGAGATGAAGAGAGAGAAATAGATTGTACCATCAGTATCTAGAAACAAATCTAGCCCTTCTCTCACAGGTGCTGTAAGTTTGCCTTCTATTACTCAAATTGCCATTATCAAACATTAGATAAATTTTGCTTTGATTTCCAGTCAAGGGAAGTTTTACTTGGTAACTGGGAGACTTGCTATATTTTTATCCTAGAAACTCCATCTTTATAGAAAAGTTCTTATTCTAAATGCAGGCTGTTCTCTCTCCCTCTTGGCTTCAAAGGAGCTTAGGATAACTAAGATAAGCCCAGTTGTCAAATTTTGAAATGTAGAAACATGAGATGAATCCCTCAGAACGAACTAAGCTAATACCATGACTGCCTTCTGACACTTGGGCACCAGTATAGGAATCTTTAGTTTTAAAAGTATTTCTTAAAGTGTTGCAAACTTGATTTATATATACATATTTATAAGGCAACATCCCCAAGGGTGAGGAATAATGTTAAACATGACTCAAAAAAACCCATTTCACTCTGAGAATTGTGTTCTTGGATTCAGAAAAGTTCTGGATGCATGATAATTATAGTTTAGACATAAATATAAAATTGCACAAAAATTGCACAATTTAAATTTCCTGTTTCAATTATGTAAGTAATTTATCTCTAATTACAATTTCTGGAAGCATTTTGTGTGTAAAACTGGAAACTGAAGTCAGAATGTTTTCCTTTCCCCTACTGTCTTATCAGTAGAGGAATAGTTCCTAAGATTCATCTCTCATTTTGCAGGACCAAATCCCTGCTTTTCTCTGTTTTGGGCTGGTCATAAAGAAGGAATTTTGAGGGCCATGTGCATAGTATAGCATGCAGAGACCCCTTCTGCAAATGTAGAAGAATATAGAATACTTTAAATAACTCCTTTGTTTAGGAGATTGTAATATATGATCTTTTCTCTGCTAATGGATTCAAATGCAAAAATTATCAATGGTCAATATTTCGGTATATATTGATTATTCTTATAGGATCTCTAGAGCACTGCTAATTTTTATAAGCTAAAAAAATCAAGATAATTTAAAGACAAAAATAAAATTTAACTTAGAGATATAGGATTCTTTTTAATTTTTTCTGTTTGTGCCATAAGTAAAATTTGCATTAATCAAATTAATGGGGTGTAATTTTCTCACATGGTTGTGTGTGAAACAGATTTTCAGTCCTGGAATTATTAAGATTCTATTGTGGGTTTGTTGATGATTGGGGCTTTTTTTCCCTTTTCAGCTGCATAATACCTACTATATAAATAAAGATATTTTATTTTAATTTAAATATCTTTTATTTTCTTATTTTACAGTTGCAAAGAAAAAAGTCTAGAAAACACATATACCATTGAAACAGCTCAGTAAAAAAAGGCTATGAAACATGGTTTTAATGATATCAAATTTCTTTTTAAGCAAATATTCCTCTTAGAATAAATTCTGGTTTATATATATACATCCTTGGTGAGGTAAACAAAGATATTTAGGTTTTTTTCTTTGTTTTATTTTGTGGAAATTTTCTCTATTGCTTTATTTATAAATTTGCATTTTCCCTTATGCTAGCAATGTACCTTCAGAACAACTCCTAATCTTACATCCTAGTCGTCTCATTTCTTGTTTGGTTTTTAAATGAATGTACATGGTGCTGTTTTAGCTTGTACCTTGGAAAAAGGAATCCTTTTTCTTTTCAGCTTCATTATATTTTTCTTACATGACCCGCACAACAAAAAGATTTTGTGAACTTGATGTTGGCCTTCAAGAAGTATTTAGTTTGCACTATTTGAAACTGTAAACTAAATTATTTTGGAAGGGAACTAAAATGAGTATCATCTACATATAAATTGGTTTTAGAACCAAAGGGGGCCCGCAGTCAGTATATATTACAAGATTCTATCACATTGTCTAATGGATTAGATTTTATTAAGTACTATAAAACAGCATGAGATGTACTCAATAGAAAGCAAATTGAACTGAAACAGATAATTAATTACTGCAACTCCTATTTTTTCAACAGAGTTTAGGCACAAATGAATTTGTTATATGTGTGTATATTGCATATTGCATCATAAACCTGTCAGCGTAAACTTTTTCATACCTAAAGCAATCAATATTCTTTTTACTCAAAGTTTTAATATTTTTAAAACACAATATATGCTTTGCATACACAGAATCAATTTGCCCCACTGAAATTAATGCAGTCCTTAAAAATTTCCACATTAAAATTCTTTTCTATAGTTAGTAAAACCAACACAGATATATATCCTATAGAGTCCTCAAACACCTCCTAACTAGCTCCTGGTAAGTAATGTCCAGTGTGAAGAAAAATGGTGTTACTAAAACCAGCCATAGCTGTACACAGAGAATCCTTGGAGAAGAGCACCCAAGAATCAACTCAAGGTCTATTCTACTGATATCCAGAGCTGTTGTTAAGTTCCTTACCTAGCAAAGTTGTTTAAAAGACTTTGGAAAGAAGATTCCTATTTTCTACTTAATACTATTCCACCATCTCTGAAAAATGAGTCTGAAGCCTGGAAGACAACTAACTTGTAACCAAAATTGTTTATTACCTTTCATTATTTGGATGGCTTCAGTTAAAAAAAAATAATAATAATTTCTTAGAGAGCATTCTGATGAGATCCCAAGCTATTGAAAAGTTCAACACTTGAGGTACGAAATTCTTACACCTTAATGTATTCAAGCCATATATAAGGCAATAGTTTTCCACATACCCCAATTCCTCTCTATACTCTTCATCCAATGGAGAGGTATCTCCCCATTACTTGTAGCCATCTATCTATGGAGTTTTCAACAGGAATAATTTAATAAATACCAACATTCTGTTTACTTTTGCCATATTTGGAAAACTTTGTTCACGTGATGCTCCAGTCTCTGTTATTTGCTTCCATATTTAGCCTGTCATGCTTGTATATTTTAAAAATTGCTCTTCTGGTTGTGAAGCTACAACCACTGCTACTCAGTCCAGATTTTTTGTTGTGTCTTTGATATGAAAGTTCCATGGGGAATAGGAGTAAGTGACTAAGACAATCTTCTCTCCTTTCAAAAAAGAGAGGACAAAATGGGGGACCACTCCCCACACACACACACACAAAAAACCCAACCAACAACAACAAAAAACTAAACCAACCAACCAACCAAAAAAATCACAAATCAAAACAAAAAGAAACAAAACCAAACTAAAACAGAAAGAAATCAAAACAGAAAGAAAAAAAACCCCAAAACCCAAAAAACAAAACAAAACAAAGCAAAACAAAACAAAAAAAAAAAGAGAAAAACCCACAAACCAAAGAAAAAAAAAACAACAAAGGAAAAAAAAAGAGTGACTTTGGATGAGGTTATTCTAAAACCAGCATTACAGATGCATTTCAAGTGCTTTCTTTCACAGTTTCTTGACTATATTTAGTCATGGAACAACTTAACAGAACAAAGTTACCATACCTGTGAGAAGGGCGTAAAGAAGTTGGTAATAGAAATTTCAAACTAAGCTTTGTCATCCAGTATGGGAAAGATACCCTTTTAGATCATGGCAAGGAAAACTTTCCTTCCACGGGCCTTTGCAGACACATGTTAATATTTCTTAGGTTTCATTGTTTCATTGGTTTGTTAAGTTTATGTCACCCTGTTACCATACATATGCACTCTTGCCAGAATGTTCTTTCTTGCCTTGGACCCCATTGAGTTATTTTTGCCACAGTACCACACCCCTCTAAACCCGTTAGTCCCCGGGTTCCTAGCCACCCTTCTGCACCATGTTTCCCTATCCCTATTGGACCTTGACCTGCGGAAACACCCCTTTTATCTGCTATATTACCCAGGGGTCTTGTCCCTGGTCTGCATTTGAGGCTGTACCCATGATGCATGTACCATCAATAAACAACACTCAGATTTCCAAACAGGATGCTGCCTCCTCGCCTTAATCATCAGCTCTTCAGTAGCAGAGTGCTCCTGGCCCAGAGGCTCACGTTGCTCTCAGGGAAAACGCAGTAGCAAGATGCAACAATCCAGGAGCAACATAAAATCACCTCCAGATTCCTCCAGTTTGGCAAGCAAGGAACTTCATGGCTGTTTCCTGTGCATATATTAGTTTAAAATTTTGAATTTTTTTTCAAACCAACTCTATTTCTGTGAGTAAGGTGGAAGTCTTGCTCCATGTTTGCCATTCACCCATACAATGACCTTCCTGATACAACAAGGAGTCCTCCTGCACTGGTGAGGCCACATCTCAAGTCCTGTTTACAGGTCTGAGCCCCTCACTACAAGAAGTACATTGAGGTGCTGGAGCAAATACAGAGAAAGCAAATGAAGATGGAAAAGGGTTTGAAGCACGAGTCCTGAAGGAGATGAGTTAGTTTAACCTGGAAAAAAAGGCTCAGTGCTGACCTGGTCCCCATCTACAAACACCTGAAAGGAGGTTGTAGCCATTTGGGGGTCACTCTCTTCTTCCAGGCAGACATCCTGCAGTGTTAAGCAGTACCAGGGGAGGTTCAGGTGGGACAGAAGGAAGAAGTTTTTTGCTGAAAGAGTGATAAGTATTTGATTGGGCTCCTCAGGGAGGTGGTGGATTCAGTGTCCCTGGAAAGTTCAAGAAACAACTAGATGTGGCATATAGTGCTATAATTTATTTGACATGGTGGCGTTCAACCAAAGGTTGGACTTGATGATCTCAGAGGTCTTTTCCATAGGTAATGATTCCATGATTCTATGATTCTGATGAGAGCTGTAAAATTTTTAAAATATGCTTGCTGACTACACTTGCAAGAACAACTGCTTATACCGTTAAATAGAAGAAAGGCAAAGAATAAAGACTAGAGGAATGAGTGATCGATTTTTTTTCCTCATCATCCTGACTGAGCATGGGACTCTGAATAACTTAACCTTGGTCATTCTTGGGTCTACCTACATCATTGAGTGTCATAATTAGACTTTCTTTGCAAAAGATGGCAGGGAAACACTATTACTAACTCGAGAATTTGCCTTAGTCATGTATTATAAAATATTTCAAAAGTATCAATATCTATGAAGGGGATATTATTTAGTCTTTTAGATAAAAAGTACAAAATCACAAACCCTACATGCAGGTTGCTTAACATTTAGAACTGTGGTAACTTGGCATTTACTTTAAATCCAATAGTTAAGTTCCGCAAACTTAAAAGATTACTTGAGGATTCTTTCTCTTCCTTATGTGGAGATTTTTGAATCAGATTCAGTTACAAATGAAGTGATATGAACTACTACGGCAATGATTCCTTATTTCTTTGTTCCTCCTTCCTTTTGCATGATTTGTTTATACCACTTCTATACTCCATTAGCAAAGGCATATTAAAAACACATTCTGCTAAACCCAGCTGTTATAAAAAAAAATACCACAAGTGGAAAATCTTGAACATGGGTAAATGATTCTCCATTTGCTGTAAAAGAAATTGTATTCTGACAGGCTTAGAATTTTTCTTCCTCGGGCAAGGTCTCCCCTCACTGGAATAGCATGTATTATTGACTTTCAAATATAGACTGACAGATGTGGGGTTTCCATATATCAACTTTGAATGTCACCTATTTTCCACAGTGATAATTGAAGTCCCTTATTTGGATAGAAAATTCTCAGTAGATCAGATTTTTTATATTGTAACAAAATTAGCTGGAGTACAAATAAAACTACTTTCCTTGTTATCTTCTAAAATAAAAAGAGTTTTTTTCTTTAGAACTTATTACATGCCTTTGAATAATATGTGTTATCTCAGCAGAGCTTTATTGTCTTTTTTCCATAAACTTCAGCAAAGTCAGGAGGCAGTTAACGTTCTTTGAGTCAAATCTCTTCATGACACATTCTTTAGGCATCTTGCTATAAAATAGTAGTGGCATTTAAGATTAATATGAAGTTTTATGTCAAGACCTTAAATATAGTATTACAGTGAAAAAATGTTTCATATTTTTCTGCAATAAACTTTTTCTCTATATTAGGGAGTGTATATATATAAATATATAGTCAAACAAAAATATGTAAGGACAAAATTAAAACAGGAAATACAGAGGAAAAATTGCATAGAAGCTTACTGATATATTTTAAAACTAAGTAAAAAGGTTGTGCAAGTGTAAGCCAAAACTGATTTTTATTGGATGATCATGATATCACATTCTTTTCTATACCTTTAAAAGGCTCTCATCCTGGGTTAACACTGTGTGAAAAGTGCTTCTAATTAATAGAATAAGGACTCACCTGTAAGAGTTGCTCTACAGAAGTTGGAAGCAGTTTACAGTGTCTTCTCATGTAAACTAGGAGAAATTAAAAATAAATTTCAGAGTCTTAGTTAAACAGCTCTAAAGAAGATCTAGCATCTCACTTATTTTTAAACTCTTAAAAATATGGATAGGCTAGAACTCTGCTTTTACATACTATACCTGGGCAACTAGCTAACTGCCTCTTTTTACCATGACCTGTGGTTTATTAGATTGCCAAAATCTTGAAGTTATTTACAATTTTAAATTATGCATAGATGCCTTCAATGAATAGTTCTCAATTTGCACATTATTTAGAATAATGTATTGCTAATATGGAAAGGCTGAAAATCTCCACTTTGTATATGTAGGGATTCAGCCCTTCTTGATTTTCAGTGAAAGAAGCGATGGTAGTTCTGCATCACTTTAATTTTTTGCTGCTTCTCAATAATCTCCTTGTAGCTAAATTAAGATTTTGTTTTTGGAGAAGAGATATTGAAATCAGGAATACAGCCCCAGTTATTTTTTTTTCTTTTTCTTCTTATGGAAATATGTAACCTGCATGAATTATACATCACATTCATGGTACTCTGTGAGACAGTTTTCCCCAAAGCGCAGAGAAAACACAGGTGAACTTATTAAGATTTCATCATTTAAGATGATGAATCCCAGAATAAGATGAGTTGGAAGGGACCACAAGGATCATCAAGTCCAACTCCCAGCCCTGTACAGGACCATCCCCAAGAGTCACACCATGCGCCTGAGAGCACTGTCCAAACACTTCTTGAACTCATTCCGGCTTAATACGGTGACCACTTCCCTGCGGAGCCTGTTCCAGTGCCCAACCACCCTCTGGGTGAAGAACCTTTATCTAATGTCCAACTTAACCTCCCCTGACACAGCTTCAGGCCATTCCCTCAGGCCCTGTCACTGGTCTCCACAAAGAAGAGATCAGTGCCTGCCCTCCTCTTCCTCTCATGAGGAAGTTGTAACTGAAAGGAGGTCTCCCCTCAGCCTCCTCCAGGCTGAACAGACCAAGTGACCTCAGCTGTGCTTTTCAGAAACTCTAGTGCTGCATGCAGGGTAAGGAAATTACATGTATAATACTTAACAATATAGAAAAAAGCCTCTTCTCTACTGCTTATGCCAACTGTCAGAGTCTGGCTGTGGCTATGGGATTAAACCATCTCAGCCTCTAAAATGGTTGCATTCAACCTTTTATGAATGATCCTTGACCTGCACTAACCCCCTAAAATTGCCTGTGATTTGTCTGGGTGGGTGACAGCTGGCACTGCCCAAAAGCATGCTGGATTTTTATCCTTACACCTGAACAAATGTTCAGCCATTTGTTTAGCTGAGCAGACATGCCCCAGCCCCACCATTGCTTAAGGCACCCTCTAGACATAGCTGCAAGTATTTACAAAAATAAATAAAGCTGCATTGCATAAAATACCACAAGAAGGGGGTTGTAGCTTACAACTTGCTGTGTGAGCATGAATCATAAAATCACAGACTTAGGCATGATGCATTCCTACTTGCTTTTAGAGGTTTCATGATATTCTTCCTGGAAGAGCTGGTACAAGAAAATGTACTTTCCTTGTTTAATTTTAGTTAAATCATCAATATGCACTGATTTGTTACTTGATTTTTAAAACTTTGTTACTGCTTTGTCTTTCTTTTTTTTTACCCTTTCTTTTTCTTTCTCCCGTTTTGCTCCATGTTCATTAGTATAAATTAGCCCTTTTTAGTAGTGACTTTGATTCATGCATGTTTAAGAAAGAAAAGAACATTGTTTATACAACTAGCTACATAAATGATCATGTGAGCCCTTATCTTGAAAGTTTTAAAAAAATTGAGCCCCCTCTCCCTTATAAGACTGAAAATCAGGCCTCTTACTTATGAGAGCACTGAAATACAAGGAAATTGTTATAATAATTGTAAACTTTCTCATATTATTTTCTGAAATGTGAAATGTTACTGCAATAAAGCAAGCATAGCACAGTTAAATATCAAATACAGTATAATAAGATGATTACTTCATGCTTCTATACCTACCTGATAGTCAACAAAGAAAAAGGGATTTTTTTCATTTTACATAATATTCATGATTGAGCTGATAACATTCAGCATGAGAAATCAAGTTTGAAGTCATTTGAACCTTTAGATATGATCTCTGAATAAAACACTGTAAGAATGCATTCCTCAAATCCCAGAAATTATTGTATCCTGACACAAGACATTGCTTTGAGTGACATGTGAATGAAATTATACTATGAAATTATGCTCTCATAATCCATAGGTTTACGGATTTTTAAAACAGCATAAAAACTATAATGCTAAGTTTATATCCTCAAAGAACCCTTATACTGCAAGTTGCCTTTTAAGTTAGAGCTTTAACCACAGCATATTGATAAGGTTTTATAAAGTTATAACTTGAGATAAAAATTAAGATAAAATCTAGATTGGACTTTTGTTAAAATTATATTCTTATATGTTGTAAGTAAGTGGTATTTTCCTCATGTTCTCCTTTCATTGGTTAGCATCAAGCAGGAAATGCACTTGAACTTTTGCACTTGAACTTTTGCCCATGGGAAGTAAATTGACTGCCACAAAATTTGCTTTACTAAATTTTTTCAGGCCACTGGTATTCAGAGGCTATCAAGTGAAGTTCAGATTGCTACAGGTGCTTTAAGAACAAAGTTGTGTGTCTTTGTGTAATGGAATTTGCTGAGTTATCTCTTCTTTTTACTATAATACACTCTTATTATATGTTTAACCTGAAAGGAAATAATCAAAAAATAGACAAACTGAAACCTCACACAATGTGACCAACCTATGTACTAATGTGAGAGGTGAATAATACGACCTTATCCTCCTGAGATCTAAAGACACAGGAAAAGTTGGATTGTATTTTCTTTGTGATATTCTTCCCACGTCTGATTTAATATGACTAAGAATTCAATTGATTGTAACTCGTGAAGTTGATAAATCTTGAATATTTTTATGACAATTTAAATTGCATTGTAAAATACTTCTTTTTTCTGATAATTTTGTGCAGTTTATTCTTTTTTTACGTACATAGACAAAATTTTGTTCCTTTTCTGGTTAATATTCTAGTTTTATTGTGTCAACATATCAAAAACATTATAAAATTCTAGTTTACACATAATATTTCCAATAAAACTGCATAAATAGTAATTTTTTCTCTTTGTAGGCAATTACAAAAAATACTGAAATGCCATTGAATTAAACAAATTGGTTAGCTTTAGATTTGAGCTCTGTTTTATTTAGTCTGATTAAAGATAGAATTCAAAATGAAAAATTAGCATTTGACTTGCTAAATTTCCTTTCACATAAATAATCGAGCAACATGGACTAAGAACGGATATGTTTTGGCAACAGACAGCATATATTTTTTCCCCGTTATACACATAACTTCAATAGCATCAAAAAAAACCCCTGTGGCACAGTAAAAACTTAAAATGTGAAATCAATTAGATTTTTATTTCAATATTCAAGTGAATGAATTTAATTTTATATTATGGTCTTTAGACCAGCAGAACCAATACTACATTCACAGGCATGCTTACATTTAAGCTTGTCTTTTTTGAGGTTTACTAGTTGTTAAATCCACCTGGAAAGGATGATGATAACCATTCAAGTATTTTCTCACTGTGTTGCTTTGAAGAACTCTAACTTGCTGCATATATCAAGATGTTTGTGGGCAGTAATTGAGAAATTAAAACAAAAATCAAACAACCCAAAAAGAAAACTTAGAAATTCCCAAACACTGGGAATTCAGTTTCTTCCTGAACTTTTCACTTGGAACTGAACAGAATTTATATTTATAAAATATGCTATTTATTATAGTACAGCATAAATATTGGAATTGAGCACTAATCTGTAAGTTCCAGAATTCTTAAGTGTTTTAGCTAAGAAGATAAACTTCAGCAGAACACTGGGACTCAGAAATTCCTTGGTATCAACGAAATATATAAATGTAAATTCCATTTTGGGTTCTATACAAGCTGACTGCTGATGCATGCAAAAGACACTCCAGATTATTCGGGTTAGTAAGAGCCAATAAGTGTTCTTTAGGAAACATATACCAACAGTAGTCTATCTGCATCAGTGTCATCAAAATATTGACCAACCCTAAAGATTTTCTGATATTTTAAGCATCTCTGAGTGTTCATATAAACATACCCATTGGACTGTGTTTTCTGACATGAACTTTTAGGTCCAAAGTTAAATGAATCATATTTTTTGAAGCGTGTATGCCCAGATGTTTAGGTTTTCTCTTTAATGTGCATTTCTTCTTCTCCTGTGAAACTTATTTGCATTCTACACTGCTGTTGTAATTCTCATATTGAGCTATGCTGGCAATAGGTTAGGCCAGCTTGTTCTAGCCAAACATTAACAACACAGCCAATTGCCAGACTAACTGTTAAAAGCATTTTCAGCCAACACATTCCTCACCCCTGCTGATTTTTCTCCTGGGGGCTGAGGAAATTTGGCTCAGTGGATGGTTCTTTTTATCGGCATGAAAAACTGAACTGTTCTTGTTCAGTTCTCTTGTTTAGAAATGGCTCATACCTTGTGTGTAGTGGAATCAAGCTATATCAAACATTTATAAGCCTCATTAAAGTAAATCTTTATTTGTTGTTCTATATATAGTGCAGATGTAAAAGAACACAGAGCATTTAATAATATGCACCAAGATTCCTTTCTTGAACTGATGTTGAAATGCAGAATTTGTTTGCATTTGTGCACCTGCGTGTTTGTTATTATTGGGGATTTTGTTGGATTTTTCTAAGCTTGAAAAAATATTCATGTAGCAACCTAGGCATGAGCACATATGAAATACTTACAAGGCTTCTCACAAGTTTATGTATTTTTTTAGAATTTCATTTTTCCAACGCATGATAACTAAATATCCTTATCTTACCATTTTTATTTTTATGAGGAACAACATTTTTTTTTCTCTTGCATGACATTTTTACTTTAAAGTCTCTTGTGTTATTTAAGTGCACACACACCCACCTACATACTCAGGTGCTAATTTGTTGAAATATCTTCTGTTGTGATTCCCATCAGCTAGAAAAGATAAAGGAACAGTCACTGATCATGATAGCTTCTTGGTTTTAGTTTGGTAGTATATTCTGAGCCAATTTTTTAAAAGTTGTTTGATAGTACATACACATGGGGCATTCTAGTCTCCCCCACACCTTGTGAAAACCTTTTGAAGAAATAAAACCTTGCCATACTCACGTCTGTGGCTTTCATATCAGCCTTATTGAAAGTTTTTTGAGATGTTCACTTTACCCTTTTCTAGCCAAAAACAGTCTTTGAAGCATGTTTTGCTTCAGTTACTTTTCAGAGAAAGGAAATTAAATGTGAAAGGAGATTTAATGCAGGCACTAACATAAGACTTCCCTCACCTGCCTCCCCAAAGGAGTCTCTCTTATGAGCAAAACTTATTTCCATTCCAATTTCTAGTGTTTTTGTTCAAAAGAACTGTCACTATGTTGTTATTCTTTAGAATACCCACAGTCTCTGGAGATTTCTTTGTCAATCAATCCATGTTTTAAACAATCTTGCTGATGTTCTGTGACTTCTGCTTATCAAAATATCTGTAAATACCTCCCTACCTGTCTTCTACTTTAAGATATTTGGAGATCTGCCTGTTAATATTTGTGCACTCTAAGCAATTTGGGAAAGGGACAATATTCCTTTTTTTTTGTGTGTAATGTCTCATGGAGAAGGTTGGAATTTCTGCCTTATGTAATGTAAATAAAAGCTCAGATATGAATAAGGAAAGCTTCATTGAGCTTTATTTCCATAATGTAAATTTTATAAATATATAGACATACATACTATATAATGTACTTGCTAAATTACAAGTTTTAAGGTAATTACTTTGAATAGAGGTGACCATTATTATCTTTCAGTGTTTAATGCTGTCTCTGAATACTATACTAGAATGAAAGAAAAAACAAATCCCATATTAGCATCATATGGCACTTCACTGTATAGATAAAACCATCTTTGTGTGTGTGTGTGTTAGGTTTCTTTTTCTCTTTTATCTGTGGTGTTTTTGTTGGTTGGTTTGTTGGTTGTTTTTATCATGCTCCTCTTGGGCTTTCTGGGTTCTTTGTTTTTTCAGCCTGACAGTCACATTTTATCATTTTAGTAAATGCACTTTCTTTTTCAGAAAATTGACAAGAAACACATCCCTAGTAGTTAATGGTTGTTATAATTTCAGTTTTACAGATGACAGATTTTCTTCTAAACATCCTCAAGGGTGATCTTTGCTGTCTTTATCTACCTTGTGTACATCTCCTAAATTTGGACATAGTTGAGAGACACTTTCAGTATATTGACTAGGATGAGATTTTTTACCCACTTAGGTACAAATTCATCTTGTTTCTCAAAATGTAATGAAAAGGTGATTTGTGTGATTGAACTGTAAAAAAACAAAACAAACCAAAAAAAAAACCCCAAAAGCCCCAAACCATTACTATTTAGGCTTATTCATTATCTTTGGAGAAGGAAGTGGAAAAGCAGGGGAAAAGTCTCTTCAATTAGAGTGAAAGGATGTGTATAAGAGCTTATTTTACTCTTCAGATAAAGAGATGTTCTTTACCATTTATATTTTGTCTCTAGTGAATACTCTTACAATACAACTAGGAATTGTAAAACCATTGAGAAAACTCTCACGTAATTTTAGCAGAAACTCAACTTTCAACAATATGCCACCCTTTTTCTATTATTCTCATTCCATTTTAAAAACTGAAAGGGTGTTGATAATATACTTTCTGCTTCTGATATAGTTTCAAATACAAAATTCCTGGCTTCTCAAGATTACAAAAATGTTTATATTCACAGTGGTCCAAATTCCAGGGAAAAAGGCAAAGTCACACTTTGAAGAAAATATTTTTATTCTGTTAGAAAAAGTTTCTTGTAAATTGCAAAACAAAATTTGATCTGTATAGAATATGGAGAAAAAAACCTAGAGATGTAGGTCATCTTAGAAACCAACTTAAATTCATGTTCTTAAAGTGACCTGCATAGAGAATTCTTTCATGACAAACACCTTCATACAGATGCCAGAAGGACCATTTTAGACTGGTATTCTAGCTTTAAGAGACCTTGGATCCTGGCCCTGAAAGAGCTGCTCAGTAAAGATAGTTCATTTCAGGTAATGTGTGGATCCAGTCCCAGAAATGTTTTCTTTCTGGCATCATGCTGTTGCTGAGAATGTGAAAGCAGAACTCAACTGAGATGGCAAGGATCATATAGAGCCAGAAAGGGGGAAAAGAAAAAACAAATGCTTCACAAGACTAAAATTTGTGAAATAAGAAAACCAGTGAAGATATTTCTGGGGAAAACAGATGGAAAAAAATTAGGGCAGTTTGGAGTTCTTTAAACAAAATCAAGGGCATAATTGCAACTATCTTAACCAGCATAAAGCCAGCATGGTTATGAGAGATCAGCTGGTCTGTATTGAGAAATCCTGCAAAATGGAAAAGTGCTGAAAATTTGAGCTCTAGAGATGACTATAATAAACTTTGTTAAGTCATGTAATAAATGATGACAAAGATGTATTTTAAAAATCCCATGACTTGGTAATATAGAAATGGCTTCTTTACAAATATTTCTGGAAAAGACAGACGTTTTGATTGGCTAAAAAGCAGGAATGAAAAGCTAGTGCTGAGGAGAAAGCATGTTTATTGTCTTTTAAATTCAGTCATCACAAAATAAGTCAGTTTTGATTAGCTAACTAGCAATGCCAAGAACATAGTAGTAAACCAGGAAAAAAGCAGTTTAGAGAATGCTTAAATAAGTTAGATATTTTCAAATTAGTTCTGACTGCTGAAATTCACAATGGAGTTCCTAAAAAATACACCAGCTTTCTTTTAAAAACTATGGAGGATAGGAAACTGTTCTAGAAGACTAGTACAAAAGAAGCTTTGTGCCTATACTAGAGGGAAGTACATAACAATGCAAGCAGTTGTTATCATTCAAGCAGTTTTCAAGCAGTTAGAAGTCGAGAAAGAAATAATAGCCAGTTTAGTTTCTTTTCTGAAATATATATGATCAAAATATTTTTTGTTATAATTTTTAATCTAAACTAAAGAGTATCTATCCTTGTAAAACTTCGTTACTTGTGAAGTAGGAGATGTCTCAGATGATCATGTAGTCACTGTAATGTTCATCCATTTTGGCAAAACAGGACAGTAAATGTTTTTCACTTGCAAAAAAACCAAACCAATTAAAGTGCCCACTCAGTCTACCTGCATTTGTACACCAAATTAATCCAGATGTAGTTTTTGAGGTTTGGAAAGCTGAGTCCTTCTTGCAGCTCAGGGTAAGCCTTTAGCTGTAGGTGTAAGTGTACATTCAATATCAAACAGAGAACTAGTTTCATTAATGAAGGCCCGCAGTCATCCAAAATGCTATCCATGTTCTTCTGAGACTGCTAATATGTGAGCACTGTCTACCTCCTTCACTTTATGATGAGATAGTGCGGTCATTTTAGCCTAATGAGTTTATGTTTTCCAAAGTCATATTCAATGTTACCAATATAATAAGACTAGATGGTGTAAAAAATCAAACAAAACCAAACCAACAAACCCAAAACAATAAAAAAAAAAGTAGTAGTAAATTTTACGCATTATGTTCAATATTGCCCTAGCTAGGGCAAAGCATCTGGTTCCTTTTCCTTATTTTAACTCATGGTGCACAAACATGAATCCATGGATACCCACTGGGAATGGTGCAAAACCCAGTATGTCAGTATGAGTTCTGGGAACAGTATCCAGACACATTATAGCAAAGATCAAACAAATTAACGTTATTCACACTTGCACTGGGTGTAGTTGGCAAAGTAGCAGGTGCTCCAGGCAACAAGCTTTTTCATCCTATTTTGTTCCTCTGTCCTGCTGAGGATGGGGAGTGAGAAAGGCTGGGTAGGCATCTGCTTATTGGGAAAGGTTCCACCACACCACCATTTCACCCCTGCTAAATTTCATTCATGCCTAATGGATCACGACAACTAAGAGTTTTACGGTCTTAAACCAATCAATTTTTCCTGGCTTTCTACAAGTGTTTAAATATTTTTTGCCTGAAATTGTAATACATAATTTGTTTCCACAGTGTTTGCTTCATTTCCTTAATAAATGATCCCACTCTGAAATGGAAAAAAAAAATGGCAAAGAGTTTATGTAGTCTCATGACAATTGAAAGGCTATGCTATAACAAGAGCAGAACTGAGGACAAAATGTATGCAATCCCAAGACAAGAACAGGACTGAAAATAGGAAATGGATATGAAGTTAATCCTTTCTGCTTTTTCTCATGATGCTATCTTATTGCTAATTTCCATTGCCATTCATCAAAAATGAAAGCAGAGCACAAACAACTTTGTTACTTTGTGGTGGCTGTATTCAATCTACTAAAATAATGTACTGTGAATATTTTCAAACATTTTATTTGATACCTATTGATGTTACTGGAAGTGGGGTGGTGATCAACAATAAAGAACAAGAAGTCTAATTAATAAAAAGTTCTATAAGGAAAATACCAAATCCTCTGTCATGTTGTCACCAGTCTCACTACATTTAGCCTGAAGAGTGAAATTCCATAATGTTCATTTTAAAGGCTACCTTTCAACAGCTGGGTGAAGAAAAATGTTTTCAAGGGAACTGATTCCCATGGAGGGTAATGATTGAATTTTTTTATGGACTGAAATACGAGGTGGGAGTTAACCATCTCTAACCTCCAGGGATCTCTTATAGTAGGGCTGGAATATCAAAAAAAAATCTTATTCTCAAATGAACCTTAATTACATTAAAAATTAATGGAAAATATCTCAGGGCTTGTTATCTGTTACTCAAGTCCAGTGAATCTGAAGTGATATTTCTCTTCTTTTCCTATCAAAGAATGTCTTCTCATGGTTAGACTTCATGTTTTGGGTCTAGTTGAGATGGAATTAATTTTCCATTGCAGTCCCTGTACCGCTGTGCTTTATACAGGTAGCTAGAATGGTTTGTTGTTTTTTTTTTAACACACCAGTATTTTGTCTACTGCTGAGTAGTGCTGGCACAGCTCTCTGACATTGCCCCTCACCAGAAGCCTGGAGGTGGGAAAAATCTTGGGAAGGGACACAACCAGGACATCTGACATGAGCTGACCAAAGGGATTTCCATACCTTGTGATGACTGCTCATCAATAAAAGCTCAGAGAAAGGAGGAGGAATAGTAGCATTCATTATTTTGATGTCTGTCTGACAGGTAACTGCTATGCATACTGAAGTCCTGTTTTCTGGGAAGTGACTGGACATCACCTGCTGATGGGAATTAGAAATAAATCTCATTTTAATTTGCTTCTGCAAGCAGCCTTTGGTTTTGCTTTATTAAACTGCCTTTATCTTGACCCATAGGGCTCTTTTCATTTTATTTTCTCCCCTCCTCCATCCTGCTGGGGGGGAGAGTGATAGATCAGCTTGATGAGCACCTAGGATCTAGCCAGGGTAAACTCACCACACTGCATTTTTAGCTTTTTTAAAATATTTGTTAATCCTTTTTTTCATTGTCAGACTTAACAGTGAGTTGAAACACAACTGATGGTTTTACAGTCAAGCATACAGATAAAGCAGAAATCTCCACATTTGTGTAATTAATTCAACACAGATAACTTTGAGTGCCCTAAAAACAGACTTTAAACTGATAAATTTGAAAATTTACTTTGACAACCTCATTTCTGCTATAGGCAAGGGCAGTTTAAGTCATGACAAAGATAAGGGATGAAAAACCACTTGAATTGATTTGACATAAGTGATAAGTGCACTTGCTGGAATGTTCATTTTTGATGTCATATTCATTAAATAGGTCTTGATTACTATAAAAGTGAATGAGAATAAATACTTACTAATAAACTTATCACAAAAATACACAACAGTATACCATAACAGACAAAAAAATCTCCTCAAAATGTTAGGTATATGAAGAAGCACAGAAAAAATATTTCTTGACAATACCAGTAGCAGATTTTTCTTATTCTAGTCTTTGTTTATTTTTAAAACAAAATCAAACCAGAGATTTTTTGCAAATTCTGTGGCTTCCTCCATCCTGGAAATGCTAAGAGGAAAATGCTATTGGCAGTATTAAGAATAATAATAGAAAAAAAGGCTGTCTCTTTCAGCTTTTCTAGCAGTTAGTCATCATAATATTGCAACCATTGTGGCTTTCTTTGATTTTTATTTTAATGCAGCAGTCTATGGCTCTCCATGATTATTCCAGAATTACCTGAAAGATTATGCCAAATTCTGACAATGGGTTCTGCAGGGCTAGCACATGCTATTCAGAGAAAGCATATTCAATCACAATAAATTTATGCTTCAATCTAGGATTTGAACAGAGTGAGAACAGGGTCATTATTTTGACATAAAATCTTGAATGTCTGGAATATAAATCAATGGCTTAACAGGTCAAGAAGATGCATTTCATGAAGCAGGCAAAAAGTTTTAGCCAGATATTCAGCAGAAAAGTAAATTTCATATTTGTAAAATAAATTTCATATTATTTCAGTTTAAAAATATACCTGTGTATATTTTGTATATTTTTGTAATAAATTTTCAAAATTTTTGTGTAAGTTTGATTTTAATAACTATCAAAACAGAGTTAAAGTTAGCAAATACTAACACTACAATCCAGCAATATAATTTTTTACACTTAAATTCATTTCTTAACACCAATGTCCTACTTTAACATATTGAAACCTTTATTTCCAAAAACATCTTTTGGGCTTTCTTAGACACTGTGTGCATGTATTTATTTACAACTGTACTTGTGGGCACAGTTCAAGAATTTAGTTAAAAGCTACAGCATAAAACCTTTGAGATACTCCTAGCACAATAACATAATCATTGCTAGTTCTACTTCTTTCTGATAAGAATAAAAGTATTTTCCCCAAAAAACCCTGTAAATGTGTAGAGTAATATTTTATGCTTGATTCATTTGCAAAGAGCTCTTGACCTCTACAAGTTGTAAAATTACCTCCTTGGTTTCAATATCTTGTTGGAACTTCTCAGTTAGGAAAGTCCACTTTTCACCAAAGTTTCTTCTTCAATGACTTTATGATATAGACATCTAACATTCTGACTGGATTCTGTTCATTATTTGCACCTGAATAGGACAAGCCACAAGTGTAAACAAGCAGCATGATATAGAAACCCACTGATGCACAAATTATTCATTTAATGAATACTCTTAAGGTTACAAACACAAATTAACAATGCTGAGTTTTGAATGCAAAGAGGATTTAATAGGCAGTATAGTATTTTCTAAGTGAATATATTAATATGATGATAAATTGCAGTACAACATTCTTCTTTCTAATTCTCCTTTGTACTTGGCACTCTTGAGGCCAGACCTTGAGTCCTATGCTCAGATTTGGATCCCTCACTAGAAGAAAGACACTGAGGTGCTGGAGTGTATCCAAAGAAAGTCACCAAAGCTTCTAGTGCTGAGTTTGTGAGGAGGCTGCCCACAGAAGTGGTGGAGTCACTAACCCTGGAGGTAATTTAAAAATGCATGGGTGAGGTTCTTCAGGATATTGTTTAGTGGTTGGCTTGGAAGTATTAGGTTTACGTCTGAACTTGGTGATCTTAAGGGTCTTTTCTGCAATAAATGATACCTAGATTCAATTATTCTACTCCTACCTAGCATAACACCTTTGGCTGTATTCTAGAAAACTTGTTTAGTTAATATATGTTTTCAAAAGATTATATTTTCCACTTGGATTATGTTATTCTTAAGGTTTTCAACTTTCTTTTCCTAGTATTTACAATTTATACTTGCCAATCCTCCAGTGTTATGAACCTTGATCTTTATTTGAATAGATTTTTTTTAATTATGCTGTCACTTTCACAGATCCTTCTGTGAGATCCTGTTCAACCTCATTTCAGATCTTTGTGCATAACTTGGGTTTAATTGGCCCTCTAACTAAAAGCTGAAGATATAGTTTAATCACGTTTTGTTAATTCATTTGCAATGGGAATCAAAAGCACATCACCCATTCTGCTACTACCTTGTTTGCAGGTTAGTGCTGAGAGGAACAAGTATTTTCCAGTAATTTTGTTTTATTGTTATTTTTCAGCTTAGGACTACCTGAAAATTTCTTGCATTTAAAGAAGCATCTAACAGGCTGGTGCTTCTTTTCTCCTCTGATGCTCCCTAATTGCTCTTTTTTTCCCAACATGTAATGTAAAAAATTGTTCTTCATCATGTGAACAGTGTTTTTCAATAGTATCTCTGCCAAAATACCTTGTTTGAAAAATGTGTTGTTCTGATTTTGCCTGCAGCTGAAATTCATAGGCAACAAAATTGTCCTCATAAGATTTCTGGAATTTTTTATGCTGGTTTCACAAATTTATAACTTAAGATAGACTATGTCAGGTTGGAACAGTTCCATTAAAATCCTCCATTACTCGTGCTCCTTCTCTTTAAGTTGATTTTTGGCAGCTAAGTCACAAATTACAGAAATTAAAAAAAATCCTTAACAGTCTAGTTGCAATATATTTGATTGGTTAGCCACTGAAAATGTTAATTCAAACATAGATTCTGCTTAATACTCTCACTCTATAGCTTCTGCATTTTTTTTTCATGATTATATTCATTGACTTTGAGTCATTTCCCCACATGCATTTCTCATGACATTTCAGTAGTTGTAGAGTATCTCCATTTCTTCCCAGTGCCACTCCAAAAAGGCACAATCCTCCCACAGATGCAGTGGCATACCTGCTGTGCATATGCCTTCATCTTTGAGACATCTCAGTTCCACCTTCTTCCCCCCACCACCTTCATCTTCTCTTTGCATATTTCCTTCATCGCAATAAAAAAAAAAAAAAATCCAACACTTGCTGTTCCCATCAAGTGAAACAGAGATTAATTTATGTAGTCTACCCTCTACTTTATGATACCTCCAGCTGGTTGCAGAGGAAATACTTTTATATTCCCTCAGCCTAGGTCAATTCACTTCTCCAAGACAGGGCAATTCACAACCTTTTCTGATCATTCTTTGTTTGCAGTTAATTCACTGAACTGTGTCATTAGCCCCATCATGGTGTTATTTCTCTCTTGTGATCTGGGTGAAAAGGTTTTGGTAGATAAGAAAGAAGATTGCACCTCCAGAAAATTCATCCTAGAACCACAGAATATCCTTAGAGTATTCTTTCTAAATTGAAGTAGGCCAAAGAGGTAAACTGGTCTTATAAATTCTTCCTATCAGACACTAATGTAACCCTATTTAATTTCTCTCTGTAAGTGTAAGTAATTTACTTGAATCTTGTTATATTCTAGATGCTCTTCTAGCAAAGCAGGCTCATGCAGTCTCTGGCTGTCTCTGTCCATATTTAGTCACATATTTAGTCTGTAAAACTTGGAATAAGTAATGGTTATATGACATTCGGAATAGTAAGACTAAGTGTACATGAAAGTTTGGCTTTTATCTGCTGCCCTTAGCTTAGAAACTTCAGAATCTGAGTTTAGTCCATGGACTTTTGGCTTGTTTCTGCAGAGGAAGAGACAGAAAATGCTTCAGGCTGCCTGATATGAGTTACATATTTTGGTTTTAAAACAGCATATGGACTAGCATTTCTGAAACATAATTTCACAGACTTTTTAAAAAGTTCTTGAGTTCTAACAAAATTTGAAGATAACAGCTCCCTTGCTTTGCAATTTTGAATGTCTTTAGTCATCACCAAGTAAATATGTGTTAGTATTTTCCCTTTCCTAAACAGTGTAATTAGCATAGCTGGCTGTTATGAGCTTCATTCATTTAGTACAGTCATTCTAAAAAGCTGTTGTGACGTATCTGGCAACTGCTATTCAGCAAATTTAACAATTAAAATATACTGTGTGTTTTTTCCAAAGCACTTTGCAAAGAGCATAATGAAAACAGTTCTTCACAGAAAGACGTTGTCAGACTAGTATGTGTCAGACCAGCAGAAGAAGCTGAAACTTGTGTGATATGCCGTTCAATAAGAGTTGAGAAGAACATTTGATTTTTAGTGGTATTCAGAAGTGAGCTAGGAGCAGAACACTGGATTTCAACAGCTTCTGTGTCTGGCCCATATATCAAGCTTGACACTTCTCTGATACAGGGGAAAATAGTTTAGTTGTCTTAGATTAACTCTAGGGATCTGAAATGCTGTTAGTTATCCATGTATATGCAATGACCATAATTTGTTTCAAAGAGAATGAAAAAAGAAAAAGAATTTTAAATAGCAGAAAGGCATAACAAGTCCAACTGTATCAGGGTTTCAAAATCAGTGAACTGTTTTGTGATTGCACTTTTAAGCTATGCAATTTGAAAGTAAAAATGACAGTGTAAGTTCTTCACATTGCGCTGATACTCTGTCACAGGACAGATGTTAACAACACCAATCTTCTCTCCTCTCCCTTCCTCATCTGAAATTCAGAATAAGTCATTTAGTATTTCACAGGTACTTGCAGTTAATCAGATTAATTTAATTTTTTTTGAGAAGAAGTGTTTTCCCCCCATTTTTAGTACTGATGGTGATATATAAAACGCTAAATCCATGCCTATCGGAACATGTACTTAGAGAAGCAAACACTATTACTTTATATGAAATCAGCATGTAACTCTGGGAGAAAACACAATACTCTAATGTTTAATGAACCGAACTTATTATTGAACAAACTCTTTCTACTCTGGCCTCTGGGCATAATATGATATAATTTATTATAAAACAAATCCAGATTGTTTTACTTGTCTGCTTCAGTGGGTAATTCCTTCCTGTGAATAACAAAGGTATGCAGCACAAAATAAAAACTATATACTAATGGGCTTTTTCTGAAATTAAAGCACATTGTATTTCTCAGGAATAGAATAGGAATGCAATAATAAAACTATAACTCCCCAACTGATTAAAATAAAAAACACATAAATGATTCAAAGTAGAGAAGAAGCAGGTGGATTGCAGCTATGAATGCAGTGTAGTGAAATGTTAGGATTGGCAATGACTTGTTCACATTCTATATATGTCCTCTGTGGAATATGGATCAATTTAATTCTATAAAATAAAATTCATTTATACAAGCACCTGTGAATCCCTTGAAGTCAATTTTTAATGACTGGCACCATGATGCTTTCTACTAGAAGCTGCTTTGAAGTAATACTCTCCAAGTCCATAGAAGTGGAGTTCATTTCTTTGCAGGCATTCAGTCCATTGCTATCTGCTATACAGCACAATTATGTACCTAACATGGATTCTTTGTGGGGAGAAAAAGCCATACAGAAACTCCACTAATTAATTTTCAGCTGTGCATATATTACATATTTGCAGGCTGAAAGTGGAAAGTTCCTATGTAGTGTACTGAATGGCAATGGGAAAACTTTGTTTTAAAAATATACACTTTTTAAGATAAGTCATTTTAGGAGCATTATTTGTATGCATATTTTAATCCATTGTAAATATTTATCTTTCTACCTGCATAAAACATAAACGAATTAATTATCCCTAAGCAATTGGGGGGAATGCCCTGACTTTAATTTGGTAATACATAATAAAGAGTATTTATATTATTATACTTCCATAAAATAATTGTATATACATTTAATTAAATAATAAACCACTCTTTCCTTGGCTCTGCTGTTAGTTAATTCCTTTTCTCAATCACCAGTACAGAACTGGTTACAATGAGTGGTGCAATGTCACTATGTACATGAGTGAACAGTATGAGAAACGGACTTCTGATTCGCAGGCCTAAATTTTGGGAAAGTGGCACTTTTGTCTGGGATCATGGATGAAGGTTGGGTATAGAAGCACATAAGTAAAGACTTATTTTAAAGATTTCTTGGAACACATTTGCCTAACTTAATGTCCTAGGTTAAAATGTAAGATGTGCCCAAAGTATGTATTCTATCACCATCTTCATGAGCTGTTGAAACCAGGTGGGGCAGTGTTTCCCTTATCTGCTGCTAA
>VZUI01090913.1:0-45069 GCA_013401135.1 Cettia cetti
TGCTCAACCATCAGGCATCCAGCCTTCAGATAACTTAATCGCTGTCTTCCTGCTTGGCATTCTACAATTCAAAGCATGCTTTCAATTCTATTTCACTTATAGGTTTTATACTTTCAGAATCTTTTGCTAGGAAATCATATCTGTAAGGCCTTCCTGCCTCATCCTCCCCAACAGTAGTCCTGAGTGAAAAAAAATTAGATTCTGGGCTGCTGTTCCCTCATTGTTTATGTGGTTTTCTTAGAACTGTGTGAAGATGCCAGAATAATGCTTCTCTGCCAGAATAACAGTTTTACCATTTCTGCCAAATGCACAAAACCCAGAAATCTTATTTTGGTATCACAGTATGAAGAGTGAGAAGGAAGGATGTAACACAAGTTTGTGGTCATCTGGGAATTAACTTTCTTACAAAACAGTTACTCTTTAATTAGCTTACTTAATTAGTTTTCAGTTTAATTTCAACAGCAATGCCACAAACTAACCGTGATCAAAATTTGGTTTGTATATGGAGTAAAAAGAATAGCAGAGAACTAAATATCATAACATTATCTTTGTACTTCCGTCTTGTATACATCACCTGTCTTTTACTTCTGTGCAACAGCTCATTAGAAATGGTTATACATGATCCAATTTGAAAGTTTTTATCAGCCACTGTGAGAAAAAGGAGGTTTGAGTTTAGCACTTTAGTGTCCTACTTTAATATTTTTAATAGGTGGTAATATTAACTTTGTTTGCAAAGGTTAATTCTCTTCCTTGTTCTGCCTGTATTCCAGGTCACTCTCTGTACCATATGCTTATCAGTGCTGTGCATTTTGGGGTTGTGATTCTTATCTAAACTCTAATGCTGAAGATTCCAGTCACCATGATCAAGGTGCCTTGATGGATCATGAGAGGGGTAAATATTTCATTGTACTTAACTAGCAGTATTATTTGTTACCAGACTAGAATAACAGTCTATGTTGCCTTTGAATAAGGGAATATGAAAAATATAAGTATTCATAGGGATACAAAAGCAGTCTCTGAAAGCACTCAGCAATTGCTTACAAATCAGCAGAGCCGTGTTCCTTCTAAACATGTGAAAGATACATTGGACAATACGACTTGCCTATCTGAAAAAAAAAATAGTAATTAAAAAAAATTCAAACTGCAAGTATTTATTCTGTCATGGTTTTATTGTTCTCAGTGTTCCAGCCTTTCTATTCAGGCAGCACTTGTCCTTCCACTGTGTACTTCAGGCTCCATATATCTTTCCCCAATGATCAAAGATGTTGCTTTGTTTCAAAGCCTTGTGAGCAGCAATTTCTGCACTGAGCATCTGACCTTACGTGGCAAACCAGAACAACTTCACTTGTCAAAAGACTCAGGAGTCAGTGAACTACTTCCATCCTAGGCAGCTTCACTGCCATTTCACTTATTTTTCTTCCTATAACTAATATGTTTTTCACTTTTACAGCTAACACAGATATTCTAAGAAATGCAAAAAAGGAGGAATTGGGACAGACTATTATTCACTGTACACCAGCAACAGGTAAATCTTATACTGTGCTTTAGCCAAACTGAACTTTAGGCATGGTGTTATGCAAAAAGTTGAGTGGAGAAGTACATCTTTCATTCCTGGTAGTCATTCTGTACACAGAAGATCAAATTCTCCACTGCTATTGGTAAAACTTGATTTGATGTCAGTGTTGTTTTGGATGAGCAATCACAAAGATTTGACTCAGCTTTAGACACATAGCCCTTTATTGGAGAACTATGCTAGGAAAAAATCCCAAAATTTCTTTCCCTAAGCAGAATAATCAAAACTGTAATGCTCATATGTGGAGACTGCTAATGCATTGCTTCCTAATTCTGCCTTATTTTTGCCAAGGAGATATCTGTGGAGCAGACTGGATGAATGCTCATCTGTTCCAGTGAGAGTTCAGCCTGTGCTTTAAAAGCTTCACTCGAGTTGCTGTCTATCACTGCTGGTTTTAACAAAGCTTGATGTCTTTTCAGGAGAGAGGATAAGGAACACTCCTGTGATCTGTTCCCCAGCCCTGCTGTAGCTGCATTAACTGTGAGCAGAGGGCTGTTAGAAGTAGCTGGAGTAGGCAGGAGGATCTTAAAGCTGCTAAAGACACTTGTGCAGTGAATAGTCTTACTGGAATATCGAGATTTACTCCAATTCAGGCTTGAATAACTCAGGAGTGTTGAAAGTCTTTGATCTGGAAATGAATATCTTCATTCTAGCCAGCTTTGTTTCTGTCCTTCTGTTTCTCTTCCTCAAACTGCAAACTTCTGTACACCATTCCACTCAGCTTCTTAAGGACTTGCTGTGGTTCCTCTTGCTTTCTTGCCTTTGCCACAGCCTCTCCAGAGGATTCCTTCCATACATCTTGTACCCTTTTGTCTGCATAAACAGGAACATGCAGATGCAGTATGCTTCCAATGAAGTCACTTCTGGATGAGCAGGATTTTTCCAAGTCTTACTTCTTTCTCTTTTCCTAACTACTATTCTGTTATGAAAAATCTGTTTATCTTCTGAGCTAGCGCTGGCTTTATTATCCAGAATATCATAAGGATTTCTTGATCACAGCCATAAAAACCTGTAGTCAGAAAGTCAAATATATTAATATAATTGTACATAAAGTTAATTTGTTAAAGGTGCTTAATTGCTTTTGATCTCCTGTTTACAGAATGAGAATTGAGATGGTGTGTTACATGGGTTAAATTTTTAAAGTTTTTAGGTCTTTCTTTTTGTCCATGGCAGAAATGCAGTAGTAGGTCTAAAAGAATGAGCTTATTCTACAAGTTCACAATTTTCCTGGTTTTTCACCAGTCCCACTCGTACTAACAAGTTTCTATGTTATGCTGCCATCTGGTCATAAGATACTCCACCCACCATATAAGTTCTGAATCACTGCTCAGCCTGTAGATCCACTTTGCCTAAAGAATGGATTGCTGAACAGTGCTCAAGTAGCTCAAGTTTGCTGAAACATCCTTCTGAGCATGAATTTTTTCCCCCTCCCAGCATGGGCTGGCAATATCCGTGTGAGAAGAGGGTGACTTTTAACTCAAAGGATAGCTAGACTTTGGGAGAAAAACCAAGGGTGGCGGCTTTTATTTGTCTGAAGTACAGCTACTAGAAAAATGGCTTCAAATCGATTTTTGGAAGCACAGAACTGATACTTTAAAATTTCGTAAGTAGGAAGTTGTTTTTATTTTTAAGTAGATCATCTTAGCAAAGGTATTGCTGTGTCACATTAATGTATTGTAAAGCTAATTATTGATGTTTTACTTGGCAATACCTGCTAAAAAGGGGGTTTGCTCCTCATTTTCTGATAATCCAGTGACCTCCATTATTTTGTGCCCAGAAATGAAGCTTGATCATTTAAATAAACAAAAAGATAATCAGATAGTTAGTTTGTTAGGGTTTTGGTGGGTTTTTTGGTTTTTTGTTTGGTTTTTTGGGGGGTGTTTTTTTTTTGCTTGCCTGTCAGTTCATTGGTTTCTGGAAGTTGATTTAGGCCTTGAGAGATTTTTGTACTGAGATTTAATTGGCAGTTCTGTTCCTGCCCACGTTAGGGATGGGATGTCCTTATCTTTCCCCTGCCTAAAGGAAAGGCATGTGCTGCACAGAGCCAGGGTCACAGGCTGAATCCAGCTCAGAAGCTCCAGCCTTTGCAGTTTGGCATTTTCCTTCAGCTCTGTTGTGCGGTAACTTTGTAATGCTTGTATCCCCAATCTTCTGTTATGTTTATGCTGGATATTAGGTTCTGCGTCCTTAAGGCTGGTTCCAAGAGTGAAGGGAGAGAAAAAGAAGTGCACAGTTTGTTATCAGAGACTGGGCTTGCTACCCCGCATCCTTCACACCGACAGTTATCTTCAGCATGGACAGCAGGAGCTCTCCTTTGCTTTTTAGTTACCTTTTTTAGCTAGCTGAGACAGAGAAGTTCCCTGGACTGTGTTTTTTTTTCTTTGAGTGGTCCTCAACTGCAGGGAGGGATCCTGAACTGTTGTGCTTAGGACAATTAGCAGTGACTAATGGGGATGTAGGAGAGGTGAAACTCTTTTAATGGTTAAATCCTAGTTAAAGTCAGTAGAACTTCCCTATGGAATAAATAGCAGTTTGGGGGATTAGAAGGTAAGCAGTAGTAGTGACTTTTTTCCCCTGTTGTGTCTCCTATTTTGTTTGTTGGACTTTTTTATTATGTAAGCTGTTTTAAGTGGCAAAAGAAGAAAAGAATAATTTTCTCATATGACTTTTAAAGCTCACAGTGGCTTTCATTGGTGAGGCTGGGGTCAGTGCTTGTGGTAAATTCCTGTCCCTATTAAAGCTGATTAAATTGAATTTCTCTGCTGTTCTACAGACGTTTCCTTGTGACCAAAAGTTACTCCAGAAGGCATGTTTGTGAATAATTTCTGGAGAGAACATGTTCCTTCTAAAAATTTCTGTTCCTTTACAAGAGGATCGTGAACATTCACTTTTGATATTTTTTGCCAACCTGTTTTATGAAGTATAAAATCTACATAAAGTAAAAAAGTATTTAGGTGGCACTAATAAAAGCTATTTTGAATAGCTAAAAGGTTATTAAGTTTGTTTAGCTAGCTTGTTTATACAAAATGGTCTCAAACGCCATTCACTGCAGTAATTATTATTTCAGGCATAATTAATTAGTAAATAACTTCAGCAGAATTGTTTACTTTCAGCTGACCTATTTAGCAGTTCAGCTGTATATTCTATTCATGAATTAATGAGGAGTACACTTCTAAGACCTTTTCAAAATCTTGCTTATTAAGGCAGAATTGTTTCCTAAATTGGTTGTCCTTCTGTTTGTTTTTTGTTTTCTTCTAGGTGCTTTTAAGCCTTGTGAATATTTATTGGGCAGCTGGATGATTCGCCTTACTGTCTGGTTTATTTTTTTGGTTGCTTTGTTCTTCAACCTGCTTGTCATGTTAACAATATTTGCATCCTGTACTACATTGCCATCTTCCAAACTGTTTATAAGCCTGATTTCTGTCTCTAACTTATTTATGGGAGTCTATACTGGTATTTTAACTTTCTTGGATGCTGTATCTTGGGGAAGATTTGCTGAATTTGGCATATGGTGGGAGACTGGCAGTGGCTGCAGAATTGCTGGGTTTCTTGCAGTTTTTTCATCAGAAAGTGCCATTTTTTTTCTGATGTTGGCAGCTGTTGAACGGAGCTTCTCTGCAAAGGAGTTTATTAAAAAGGGGAAAAGCAATCACCAAAAACAATTTCAAATTGCAGCATTTTTTGCTTGCCTGTGTGCGCTGGTAGCGGGATGCTTACCACTTTTTTATAAAGCAGAGTACTCAGCATCACCCCTTTGTTTGCCCTTCCCCACTGGAGAATCACCTTTGTTAGGTTTCACAGTAACTTTAGTGCTACTGAATTCATTAGCATTTTTGCTAATGGCTGTTATCTACACTAAACTCTATTGCAACTTGGAGAAAGAGGATCTCTCCGAAAACTCACAGTCCAGCACAATTAAGCATGTTGCTTGGCTAATCTTCACGAACTGCATCTTTTTCTGTCCTGTTGCATTTTTCTCGTTTGCACCGTTGATCACTGCAATTTCTATCAGCCCTGAAATCATGAAGTCTGTTACTTTGATATTTTTCCCACTGCCTGCTTGCCTGAATCCAGTCCTGTATGTATTCTTCAACCCAAAGTTCAAGGAAGACTGGAAGTTGCTTAGGCGCCATCTGACCAGGAAAAACGGAGCAGTAGCAATTGCTGTCAGTGCTCAAGGGGGCTGTGTGACACAGGATTTTTACTACGACTGTGGCATTTACACCCACTTGCAGGGTAACATTGCTCTATGTGAATGTTGTGAATCACTCCTCTTATCCAAGCCCATGCCCTGTAAACATTTAATAAAATCCCACAGCTGTCCTGCGCTGGCAGTGGTGCCTTGCCAAAGGCCGGATGGCTACTGGTCAGACTGTGGCACCCAGTCCGCCCACTCTGACTACGCGGACGAAGATGACTCCTTTGTATCAGACAGCTCGGACCAAGTGCAGGCCTGTGGCCGTGCGTGCTTCTACCAAAGCAGAGGGTTCCCTTTGGTTCGTTATGCCTACAACATACCAAGAATTAAAGACTGAAAAGGCTTTCTGCCATCAGCTGTTCCAATAAAGAGGTATAATGTTTTGCAGACTGTTGCCTGTTTTGACCTTTCAAGCAGGAAGCACTTTTGTAATCATTATTCAGTGTCATTTGTAAAGAAGGGAAGTGGGCAGTAATTTCTTGAGCCATACATTTTAAAAAAATTATATAAATCAATTGCTCTGACTGTAAATAATTGGTAAACCAAAATTGTTACCCAGTATTTTTACTTCTTTCACACAATAGCAGTTTCCTTTATACAGTTTTTACGTGCTAGTGATGTGTTTCCACATCATAATGCTGTTGTATTTTGCTTCTTCTGGTGGTGAGGTAAGTTCTGTTGATTTTTTTTTTCCTCCTGCAAAAGCATAATATAAAGGACAGCTGTTTAATATTATAGAAATTATTTTTAAATGTGACTTTTCTATAATTAAGCAAAAAAACCTATTGCTAGCTTTGTATAGTACATTCAGCATTGAATCTCAGGATGCATTTTATTGCAGGGCCAAAAAAGGGATTAATTCTCCCATACGTAACTGTGACAGTAATATCAGAATACTGTGTCTGTTTTGTATTTTAGCTAATGTTCAATTAAAAAAAAAAAAAAAAGTTTGTTGCAGTAAAGTACTTCTAATCTGCAATTTTCTGTAGATTTATTGGAATAAGAATATTAACAGCTGTCAGGAATAATAGGGTTAAACACATTTTTCCAGTGATGACACATTACTTCAGGTGAACCACAGCAAGTTTCTTCAGTATTATGCAGTTAAGTCATACCATTGGAAGGAATGTCTATGTATCGGGGTGTTGGCAGAGCTGTTACTCTACACAGCTCATGTCTTTGCAGTAAGACTGGCTAATACCCTGCAGCCCGTTGAATGTTACAGCACTCCATAATACTTATGGATAGACTGTGATTTTAGGAAATGGAGGGAAAATGCAAGGCAATTTGGCAGTAAAAAAGAAAGCATTTTTCCAGTTACTTCACTGGCAGTGAAGTACACTGTGCAAAGTCACTGATTTTTGCATAAATCAGTGCAATCTTTTAAAGCATTAACATTCTGAGACCCAGATGATTTAAGTACAACCACTAATCAATTTTTTATATTTGGGTTGAAATATGATCAATACAAAGTTATTAGTGCACGATTAAGTAAATATGTAAGGGTTTTGGACAATACACTCGATCAAGCGTAAATCCACTGCCATCCCAGTTACCCTGGAGAAATTCTTGTTAAGATCTAAAGCTAGATTGCTGTTTTGAGAATTAAACTGTATATACTGTTCATACAATGAATTTTTATCTTTGTATTGTAAGTTATTTGATAGAACCCATGATGGGAAATCTGGCTTCAGTTCATTTTGTTAATTAAAGCTACCTCCTAAATAATAGTGGCTGCCAGTAGCAGAATGTTTAAAATATGGTTTATGTACTTCTTTCATTGTAAATAGACATGGTTGTATATTGTCACTATAATAAAACCAGGATCCTTGTATATCAAAATCATGTAGTTTGTACAAAGTATGGGAGGAATATTTACTGTACGCTGTTAATTTTGTAAGCTGAAATATTCAAGTGTAAAAAGGGAAGAAAATCATCCAAGATTTGTTAATTCTTAAATTTACACTCATGAATACTACATCTACAATTAGCATGGAATGTTACACCAAAAGCAAATAAAACGTACATGAATAACTATGGTTATTTCTGTTTTTTAAAAGTTAAGGCTTAAAACGGTGCACATGTAGAATTACTGAGCATAAATTATGTCTCATCTGCTCTTAGCTACATGTAGTGAAAGTTTCAGGAAAGAACTGCCAGAAAAACAAGAAAGTTGCCAGTTTCCAAGTGGATTTATGATTTCAGAATAATCCTGACTCTTGGCATGCAAAAGGTTAAAAACCTTAAGCGAAGTGTTAGCCCTCATATGAAGCAATCTCTTGATTAAAGGTGTTATGTATTGTGTTTGAGTGGAAATGTTTTTAATATGTTTTGAATAATCACACAGATTATAATTTTCTTTTATAAATATTGATACTCTCTTATGTTGAAAATTGTGGGGAGTTTTTAAGTTTTTAAGCTCTTGTATATGAGTCACAGCTTGTTCTGCATTCTCTCTGTTGGCCAACATGTCAAAGGTAATAAGAATGCTTCTCAAAAAGGACTGTAAATGTCAGCTGCCATTTGTAATTAGTAAGGAAGGAAATCTCACCATGAAGCTTCCAGAAAACCTGTTGTATTTTTGGTGTTCTTGCGGATGGATTTATTTCTTCTCTTTTACAAGTGAGTCTTTGCTGCCATGCTGTTTGAAAAGGTCAGATGTGATCCATTTGAAGATCTAGTATTTCACTGTATCTCAGTATGTCTTTGGAGTTCAGTTATACTGGCAATTAACTCTTTAATACAGTCAGTCCAGTGTCTTCCAGCACACGCTGGTTCTATCTGCTGCTTGTAAAGGAGAAAGAATATGGGCAGCAGCTACTGAAACCAGCCTATTAAGAAGCAGTGCTGCAAAACCTTCTGTCAACATGACCACACACGCGACACCCATGGACGATCACGTGGGTAAGGAGAATCCAGAAAAATACAGCCACCAGGTATTTAATGCCAGTTTTCATTGTGTCTTTGCTGGTCAAACTCATCTCAGGCCAGGGCACAGTGGAATGTTCAGATGTTCTCATACACGGTGAATTTGCTGCTGCTCCAAAAGTAATGTCAAATACCTGGGGACAGCTCGCCTTAAAGCTGTATTATGTTAGCACTGTGTGGGATTTTTTGTTACCTATGTACCAGGGGCTTTCTGAGCTGTCACCTCAGCAGTCTCTTCAGCTAGGTAAAGTTTCCTAATTTCAGTTTTGAGACTGAAACAAGTGAAACCACAAGTTACACCCTTCTGGGGTGCCCACAGAAAATAAATCCTCCAATTTTCTAGTCTAAAGCTAGCTGAAACAGCTCTTACAGTTGCAGTGTCACGTATCTTGCCTCTAGATCTCTCCACACCTGTCATACTGAGCTCCAATGCTGGGTTTAGCAGTGAAAAAGGCTTTGCTGTTGACTTTAAATGAAAAACATAGGGCAAGGGGAGTATTTTGTTGTTGTTTTTCTTCCTTCTGCTGTTGTGAGGAAGCACCTTTTTGCAGGGAGATGGTCACAAGTAAAATTGCTAAAGTTATTGCCTATCTTCCCTCCTCCGTTAAGAGTTAATTTCTTACAGATGGCTATTAGCCTGCTCTGTGGCAATATGCTGGTGAGAGCTCTTCATTTGAAATTGAGCTTTTTAATTTTCTTAAAAATATAATGCATCTGCTTTGCAACTTTTTGATCTAGATGCATTTTGCCTTTTTTCATTTCCAGTAGAATTTCCTGTTTATTTATTAATTTACTCAGAATTTTCAAACTTGCACAAAGATACTTCAGTAATTCTTTTCACTTTGATTGTTATTTTTAAGCCTTCTGTTTAAATTTACAGGCTAATATTTTTAATTAAAAGCACAATGCAGTTTGTTTTTATATGTACTCTCAATAATTTTTAATTACATAAATGCTTTTGATCTTTTACTGTTAGCATAAGTTCATTTTTTTAGTAGATTTTTTCAATATTACCTTTCACATATTGTACTGTAGAGTGTGATTTAACACTAGACTTCAGTTGAAGATGATTCAATAAATAAGGAAATGAAATCTGGAATGGGATAAGACATCAGAGATTGCTGTTTTCTCCGTACCATTGTATACTGTAAGAACTTTGAAGGTGAATGGACATATTTTATGTTGCACTTATGGCACTACTCCAGTATAAAGAAACATTGTTTAGGTTTTATGTAAGAAATACTAGTTAGTGGTAACTGTGGTGTTTGCTATAGGGAACTAATTTTGACTTGAGGGTAACAAAATATGAAGTGTCTCACGGGTTTCCAGTAACAAAAGCATAAGCTGTGTTCTAAAAATTCCAGCCCAAAAATGAGCAACTAAATCTGTTACCTAACTGATGCTTTAAAAGAGAGAAGGACTTTAGGCAGAACTGTAAGTTAGCTAAGTAAGTGAAGGCTGTTCAAAAGCAGGAGGGCTTTGATGGCCAACTAACATAAGGCTGGGTTGAGTGGGAGTCTTGCTAGTTATTCACAAAGATGTGATTTTAAACTAAATGTGTTACATAGAGTTATTGCACATTTCCCCAGAAAAGAGAAATTATTATCTTGAGGCCCTATCCCTTTAAAGCAGATGGTTCCACATCTGCAGTCAGCAGAATCTGGTCTGGGACTAGCAGTGTATGCAATATACTGCAAGGATGAGAATGCATCATACCGTGAAGGAAAGTGAAGCAATGTAGGATCTCTCAAATTTCATAGCCTCTAATCAAGCAGAACTACACATTCAAGCACAAAAATAGCCAGTATGCAAGTATAGGCAGTGTTCCTTGAGCTCTGACATGGAGTGTGAGTCTAGTAGCTTTCTCCCTTGCTCCCATGCCTGCCACACTATTTTTCCTTATGCTGGAAAATCTGAAAAGAAGACTTAAGAAAACTTGAATTCAACTATATTTGGTTCAAATTTTCTACTTTTTTCAAGGTTGCAAGGAAAGTAGTATTTTCTTCAAGTTTAAAGCTTGATGTCTAAGCCTCTCTTTCTCCCTAAATTGAGTAATCTTTTATCATGTTATTTTTATGCTCTGTGTTCCTTAATGTCCAGTGGGGAATTAAGCATTACATCTGCAAGCAGTCTGATCTCATTCTTTTCATTAAATCTGACTAGTATTTATCAAGTTGAACTGAGAAGTTTCCTTTTGCTGGCTCTTGTGTTTTCAGAGACTGAGTTCATCAGATTACAGTTGAATTTCTTAAACTGAACGATTTCATAAATAAGAGTTGGCAAATCAAGGTCCTTAGTGATTCAGAGTAGTTTATTTGTGTCTAGAATATAAGTCTTTTCTATGTCTGTTACCTAAGGAATGGCTTTCTTGATATTTTATGTGTGAAATATTTTTTTTAAATACTGTAGGGGGTTATTAGGGAATACTTCTGAAAAATTTGTCACGAGCATTTGGTTGTCCAGACATGCTGATTGGCATGACCATGCAGACAGAAAGTATAGGTCTGTGAACACATCATGCTATTTTTACTCTGAATTTTACTCTCTGTTGCTAGATAGCTTTAAGTGCTTATTCTATAGTGTATGGCAGTGAGCTAGCACTGAAAGGCTGAATGTAGTTTTTGTAATTGGTTTAGTGAGAAATTAGGATGATTTTTCACACTGGTATCAACCATACAGTTGTGTGTATATGTTTATTCACTACATGTAGTTGTTTGTAGCAACTTCTGTGCTTCATTGTGGCAGTTTGATTTTTGCCTGTGGCTTTTAGCAGTGTTGGCCTGTAATTCTTGCCAGGGCAGCTGCTTCTGGCATTCAGTCCACAGAATTAAGGTTTTGCCATCCTTGAAACATGCCATTTATCTTGTCAGTCCTTCTGTGGCCATAGGAGTTGTATACCTGAGCCTTCAGGATTATTGTTTCAATGCTTTTTTTACAAAATTACATTATTTGGGCTTATACCTTTCCTGTGTTAACTAGGGCACAGTAGCTGTGGAGCTGGCATGACAAGTTGGGCAGAATGGTAAGAGGAATACTAACAATATTATTTTATGTTTCCACATTTCTTCAAAGTTGGAATGCTTCTGCCATTCCAGCAACATACTTTAATTTCCCAAAGGGTGAACTGGCTTTTGCCACCCTGTCTGTGGACAGTCCTGATGCATGAACTCTCTACTAGCTTGTCCCAATACTGAGGTTTGTTAATATAAGCTATTTGCCCAATATCTGCTCCTGCATCCTGACAAATTCTCATATTCTGTATAATAGGACAGGAAGGGAATAGACAAGCTCATAATGTTCGTGTTTGGCAGAATTGCTGCTGCCTCGCCTTAAGACATCCATTTCATAGTTTCTGGTCATTCCAAGGGATGTAGACCTCCATTAGAAGTGAGAGATGCCTAGTGGGGTGAGTTCCAGAATTCCTTAATTTACTGGGACAACATGGGGCATTTCATTTTTTCTATTAATTTATAACTATTGCCAGTCTGAAATGTGAGATGGGCTTTAAGGTCAGGGAAAGTTTTCAAGCCTTCCTTAGATGTTTTGAAATTACCTTGGTCTGCAGCCTGTTGAAATACTTGAAGTTTTCCTGCTTGCCGTGACATGGAGCTTTGCTCACAGTGCTTGGGTAGCCATGGAGTGAACAACTTTCACGCTGCTTTTATTTCTTAGCTGAATGCAGTACATATACAAAAGTTCCTGTAAAACCATAGGTGGTTTATGTTGAACAAAGCTGAGGCACTGGATTCTGTAACTTGTATCCTAAGAATTCAGACCAATTTGAAGTTTTCTTCCTGTTGTAACTTTACTTGCCATGAAATCTATGTTCTAGTGATATTCTGTTGTCTCCAACACTTGAATCATTGACTTATTTCAACAGATGTAATTTGTTAGATACTGTGCCTAATCATACTTGATTCTTTATCAGCTCAACAATCTGCCACAACTGGATGGAGTTATTTAAGCATCATGAGCATCAATTTGTTGCATAGTGATATATTCAGTATTCTGGAGGTGCTTAGATCAGAGGCATGTTCAGGCCTTTTTTTATGTTTTTCAGCTTGCTGGAAAACAGTTCTGTGTGATCATCTGGTGATCAGTGATGCAATAACATTTGTTTTTTTCTTACAGGAACCATAATGTTATTTCTCCAACCTGGCAAAACTGCAGTTCCTTGTGAAATGGTAAGCCAAGTGCAGAAGCTCCACCACTGAAGGGGGGAAATCTCAAATCCCTTACATCTCATCTCTGCCTCTCCCTCTTAGTTTGTGTCTGTGTATTTCTGTCGGTTGCTTGGGTTTGGTCTCAGCAGTTTTCTAATACATCCCTGAGCTTTAGCTTGCTCAGACCACAAACTGCTTGGCCAAATATTTTTCTACCACTTCAGTAAGGTCTTGTGGGTCAGTAAAGGGTCCAATGAGCAAGAGGCAGGGAGAAGTACGTGCTCCTGAGAGATAGGAGAGATGCAGCCTATTTGTCAGAGAAATTACAGATTTGGGTGCCCATCTGCAGCCCAAGCACCAAACATCCCATCTTAAAATTTTCAAATATGATTATTTTAGGCATCTTTTAGGACTGTTAATGATGGCATTGAGATACATCCTGCCTCATGGCACTTGTTTCTGGTGGTGTCCAGGTGCACATAATTGTTGTATCTGATGACCTTTTTGTGTCATTCAGCTACTGAAATTCAATTTTTATGGCACGTCAATTGCCTCAGATGTCACAACTGACTTTGTTGATTAAGACAAAGCATTTTTAATACTGTTCTTATTTTTCAACTTGCCTAAGCAATTAAAAATACATTTCTTCTTAAACTCACCTGAAGAATCTTTGCAAGAACAATTAATACAGCAGCCAAATTTACAATAATTTTCAAACTTCTGTGTCTCATGTTAATATCAGTAATGCTACTACTTAGCCACAGCAAAATTACTCAAAGTTTTATAAAAAATTAGCAACTGCTGATCAGCAGTTATCTCCTTGGCTGATGAAATTTGAAGATAATAAGCTTTGGTAATGCAAATGTTTGTTGCTGGTCCAGGTTAAGATCTGGCTAAAAAGGCGGGGGGGGGGGGCACGGTTAGGGTGGTCCAGCATAAGCAGTGAAGGGGGGCTGTGCTGTGTTCCTCGGATTTGGAACCCCAATAGAAGGCTGACAAAGTGCAGTAGCAAACAAGGATAGGAATATATATAGATATTTAATCTGATCTGTTTATTACAGATAGTTGTAGACTCAGTGGAGAATTAACTGATAGAGGACACCGTTTTCCTAGCAGAAGCATATGAAAACAAAGTCTTTAGAACTTTGAATCAGAAACAAGATAGTAATTGTGAGGACCGGAATAGGATTTTGCAATTTAATGCAAGTACTGATCACAAATTTTGACTTGGCTGTTCGAAAATGTTGATACCTTCTTCTGATGTGTTGGGATTGTCACCTGCAGATGCGGTTAGCGGTTCCTGTTTATTGGACTGGTACGTGTGCAAAAACGTTAAGAAAGAACAACTGTGAAGAGTCCCTATGGATTAGCATAGGCGTGTCAGTGATCGCCCTGGAAATGCTGTGGGCCAGACATGCAGTCCCGCTCCTGCTGCCTTTCCTGGACCGGGGTGCCTCCGTCAGATCCCATATGTTCGGAGGACTCGACTCACGAGTCAACAGCGCATCAGGGGCCGCGGGTTCTGACCCCGTCTTTCCCCGGTGTCTCCTCCAGGCACTGGCTGGACTCTGGCCGCACGGGCCGCGGCGGGGCGGGGTCAGGCGCGCAAGGAGGCGGGGGCGGGCGGCCATGGCGCATGTGGGTGCCGGGGCCGCTGGGAGCGCGGGCCGCTGCTGGTAACGGCCGCCGGCCCCCGCCATGAGCGGTGGCGCCCGGCGCCGCGGGGCCAACGAGGCCAAGCTCCTCGGGCCGCTGTCCGCTGAGGGCGACGGCCCCCTCAGCTTCCCCAAAGGCTCGCCGCTCTCCCTCGCATCCCGCTCCAGCTCCCCGGGCTGTGAGGAGGAGGACCGGGTGGTGGCCTCCCGCAGCCCGCTCGGCGATAGGTAACCCCCTGCGGCAGGCACCGGCTCCAGCAGGCTCGGGGCTGCCCTTTGTTGGCCAGCCGGGCCCCTGCACTAGCTTCCCTCCGCTGGAAACCTTGGGGACAGAAGATTATTTTACATAAATATAGACTTGTTTGCATAGATAAGCTTCTTAAGCGCTTTGTTCCTTTTTAGTGTCTTGGAAAGTCTTTTCAGTGGTACTGCTCAGCTGAGTATTTTTATGGGCTCAAAAACTGTCTATAAGCAGTTGACCTGAGCCTGATAAAAAGCTACAGTCTTTCTTTCCTTAATTACAGTGCTTGCGGACTAAAGGGCAGTTTTGAGTAGTCGATATAGATGGGTCCAGAGTCAGTTTTGTATGTATGCATTGCACAGTTCCTGCTCCGGTGGCTTAATCTTATTCCATTTTAGTTATATGCAGATAATAATATGCATTCTTTTTACCTGGCTTGACAGGAGAATAAGTAATCGTTATTCTTCCCTTTAAGACAGAAGGGGGAAGAGAAAGGAGAGCCTATCCTGTTCTGGAATCCAGTTTCATGATGGAAACTTCACAGACTTGTGCATTATCTGGTGGTGAATGTAACTAGCAAGGCTGAACTGAGCTAAAAGTGCTGGTAAAGGAAGAACAGCTGAGCTTCATGGGGGTGCAGGTTTCCTCATGGTTCTCAAATTTCCATGGAGAGCAGTGAAGGAGTATGGACCACAGTAAACTTTACTTAAAAGCAGTTCTTTTAAAATGTGCTAAAAGTCCAGGGACAAGTGTCAGCGGAAGCTTCAGAGTGAGAAGATCAGCCAGTTTATGGTCTCTCTCAGTTTTTCTGTTACATCTCCCTATACTAGTTCCCAATAAGCCATTTTGTTCATGTACCTTGAAGTTCTGTTGCAGTTTGTTCAAGCTACAACATGTCTTGGCAGTTTCAGAGGCCATTTGAAACAGCTCCCAACTCTTGGGCCTGTTGCTGCAGTATTCTCTGGCAGCAGTAAGATGCAGCTGAAGACAACCTCTTTTAGGGCCTGAGTTGGCAACCTTATTAAACTCCGAGTGGGCAAAATAGATGCTTTGCTGATGCAGACAATGCCTCTGAGTAACACTGCTGCTGTGTTGTACTAAGTGCCTACCAAGAGTTCATATAGCAGCTTCTATGTATAGCTGCCAAGATCTCAGAAGTATAATAATAAACCCCACTTTTTACTTAGCCCTACCCCCATGTATGCATGCACTCTGAATCTTTTTGTTGTTGTCCTCTTAAAACTACACAAAAACTAGCTGGAGGCAGATACTCAATGTGGGAAATGCAATATTAGCAGAAGAGAAAGGGTAAATAACAAGGCCTTGTTAATAGTGTTAGGCGTTTTCATACTTTCATTGTGGATCCAGTGATATGTTTGGTGGTGTGACCACAGTGAATATATGGCAAATGATAATCACTGTTTTCTATTAATCAGACTTCAGGTCTAATGCCAAATGTGTCTAGTTTGATTTAAGATACTTATTTTGAAATAAATGTGAGAATGAAGTATTTTAAGAATTTTTTTTTTAATTATTTTGAAGAAGTTCATAACTGCTAGAACCTCAGGAAATGGTCCTATGAAGTTTAAGGTCAGTGTGGTTTAAAATGCATGGTTGGTGTGCCAGGGAGAGTGTGACCAGTGGACACCAGGAAAGATTGGGTTCTAGTGGTGTCGTAGAGCTTTAGACACGATACTGGAGACACAGCACTGGAGAAGTGTTTCTCCTAACAGGTCTTACCTAGTACTGAGCTTGTTTTCCTCTGTTTAAGCCTAATTTTCTGTTATTTCTTACTCGTCTACAGTAAGTTTTTAATCTAGTACAGTGAATAACTTTTTTGTGAAGTTGACAGCTTGAATTTTGTGAGTACTGATAGAAGAAAAGACATAATAAATATTTTTTTCCTAATTTATTCATTCGCCTAGTACTTTTTCTAAGGTTGGTTAAATTTGTCAGTTGTGTTCCACTAGGTGCCGTAAAGCAAATCACACAAAGCAAAATAATGTATTGAGGAAGTATCCCTGCCCAAAATGTTGTCTGTACAGAGTTACAGGGTTTTTTCCTGAATGTGAAGGTATAATAGTTTTATCCTTTAATAAACTTTCAGAGACTTATTTTCTTACAAAATGTGTTATTAGGCATTCTTAAGTGGCATCTCTTACTATATGTATGTGTTTAAAAGCTGTCTCTGTTAAATTTTGGTCTTCATTAATGCTGTGGCATAAGAGCCTTAGGGTGCAGCAGACTGTGCTGGGATTTTGACAGTTTGATCTATGCTGCTTCTGTCCTTGCGTTGTTTGTGTGTCAGGGTGTCCCTATCAATTCTTTTATTCTGCATTTCACACTGTAAAAGTGGGTTTGTCTGGGGTAATAAGTATGTTTCAGGTAGATTTCAGTGTAAAACTCTGCAGCACTGACCTTGTCCCCAAATGCTTTCTACCACGGAAATCTATTCTAAAGATGACTGGGACAGAAAACGTTGTGCAGTTGAGTACTGGAGTAGTGCTGTGTCCTGTGAATATGTTGTACTTTTATATTGATAAAATCCAGATATATTACATTTTAAAAATTGATTTCTGGAGCATTGGCATAATGTGCTTGTTGGATGCTTCTGTAGCTTAGAGTCAACAGAATTCCTCAATGTAGTGAAGTATGTATGCAGGTAGGTATTTCCAGAGCCTGTACATTCATATGAAATAGTAAAGTGAAGTCTAGTTTCACTGCTTTGTTCAAGCAAAAGAAAACTTTTTCTTGTTGACTTTGTTCAACAAGAAAAAAATCTGTGGTAGGTAAATCTTTTTAAAAAAAATCTCTTGGCATGTTTTCAAATTTTATTGACTTGGACCCTAATATACCATGTTACTTATGAAATAGTACGTGTATAGAATATTACAAAAGATACTTCTGACCTGGGGCTAGGATTGCTGCATTATTCATGAGTCAGGAAGTTATGAGTGAGTTACATAAGCTATCCTATTAAATGTAATAGAACCTTGTATAATACCATCAAGTATTGTATGCTAGCTGTATTTCTTAAGCACATTTCCTGTGAAAGTGTTTTAAGGTGGAAAACTTATTGGATTGAATGGATGGATTTGTAATGAATTGATTCTTAATGCTGAGGTTGCTTGATATCAAGAATCCACTTGTAAAAGACTCGAACAAGGAAAATAACATTCTTGCTTTTGCTTTGCTTTTACTAAAGACCACTTGTTACGTGGGGCTTCTTGTGACCAAGGATAGGATGTTAATGTTAAATCTCTGGTTTTCCTTGGCTTCCAGATGTGGGGAGGAAAGGGACACTTTGATGTTATGGATATTCTTTTTGTTTAGTTCCTGAAAGGTGATGTTTGAATCTGTTCCACGCTTTAGAATCACTAACAAGTTAGTCTTTAGTAAGTAAAATGTAGAATGTAAGGGGAATGATCAGAAGTGCATCATAAATGCCATTTATCCGTTAGGGAGATTACTAAGGAGCTAGAAAAATTTTGTCATTGTCACATTATGCCATAAAAGAAAAGTACTTTCTCAAGACAGTAGCACTGTTTAAGTTTTCAGTCAAGTACATTATAGATCATATTCTCTTATGTTTCTTATTTTTAATTCAGCAGGGCTGAACACCCGGACATAGCAGGGGGAAGAAAAGTGTTGCCTTTGAAAGATAACCTTTCACCATGGGAAGAATGGTTCATTGGCAAAGAGAAGGAGCTGCGTGCCCGCCTACAAGCTAGAGTTGCAGAGGTGATTACATCCAGTTATTTTGATTCTAAGTCTAATAGAAGATAGCAAACACAGGATTTTCCTTTCTTTGGTTGTAGAAATAATGAGTAGTTGTTTTTTCCTTTTTTTTTAGTGTCATAGGCCTCCATAGTGTTTGTATTTGTCAATACTGGCTTCATTCATGTTAGGTGCATTTTCTTTTGCTAAAGAAACTGGTGCTGTATAATATTTTGTTTATCCTACTGTCAGGTTCGATGTTAGAAGATTAAAACATTTATATAATTGCTTCCTTGATTTTTATCGTGGGTATGTATGCCTGCATATAGGTTGTAGAACAGAATGGGGTGTGTGCTGATTGTAATTATGCCAAGCTGCTTGGTTAGTTTTGATGCACAGTGTTGTTACCCACTGAGCACATAATTTTACAGCTGTTTGGTGTCCTTTCCCAGGATAGGGATCCCTATTACAGGATTTTTTTCCCCCTCATTCTATCTTTTGCCCACTTGCAGATGAACAGTTCTTGAGAACCAGGGCTGGGACACAATTGAGTGAGAGCACTCTATCTTTCCTTGATTACTTTGTAGTTGCAGTTGGTTAAATTATACTATTGTTGAAAATTAAATAGGAAGTCTTGGGTAGTGACTAGAACAATCACATCAAATTTAGATAATTTCTCACTTTAGTTACTGATTAACTATTTGACCTTGAATGTTTTCCTAGCCTTTCTGTGACTAACTGTAAAGTGGATATAGCATACAGCTGTTTTATGTGGGCTACCTCATGTTGTTTATAAAACACCTATCACTGGAAGGTTCAGGAACAGAATTTCACAGGTCAGCAGTACACCAAAGTAGTTTGTTAAACTTGAGGAATATGCTTTGATCCGTTAATCCACATCCACCAAATGTTTCATGACTTCCCATTTATATTCTGGATTGATAATGTCAATGTAAACTAGCAGATGCCTCTCAACTAAGCATTAAGAACAGTCATAGAACAAGCATTACTTAAAGCCATGTAGAAAATAGTCCTACAGGTAAATATTTTTTGTTTGTAAGATTTTGAAAACATTAAATGGTAGACTGCAGCAAGACAGTGTGGAAAGCTTATATTTGGGGGAAAAATATAATCAACATTTTTGTAAGATGCCAGAAGAGAATAAAATATATGATACTTACATTCAAAATTGTATTACATTTGCATATTAAAAGTATTCTAAATTGATATCCTGAGAAACAACTGTGAAGTCCCAGATCTTTTGCTGACATTAGTACCAAGTCTGCCCTGCATGTCAAAAATGTGGATAAACATTTGGAGTGGGAATTAGGTTGGGTCTTCTAAGGTGCTTACAGTGCCATCAGCTTTTGCAGAAGCTGGGATCCCTGCAATACAGGTGTCTTGGAACTCAAAGGAGATGTTATTTGCTGTAACTTTCCCTCAGTACAGCAACAACTTTATTTTCAAACCATGTCTGTATTGTGGGTATTTGAGCTTTCTGTAAGCTTCTATTGGTGTCCTACTCAAATGAAATTCAACGTCATAAGAAAAAGGGGGTTCTCTCTGAAGCTGTTGTGTAGGAGACCATAAAATCAATTTCATGGAAATAATTCCATCTGTCTGTGTTTGAAGGTATGAATTTGCATTGAAATTTAGCATGTTGTGTTCGTGCTATTGTTGGAGAAGCTAGACATCTCAAATTGTCTCCTTAGTTATGTTTTTTCTTTATTAACTTCACTGGAGAGATACAAATGATTGCATATATACTGTATGTCATATAAATATACTTTGAAAATTCTTCTCTCATCTTCAAAATAAAACTCTTGTTTCAAAATTTGCTAGAATCTGCAATAATTTTTGCTTTAGTAAGCTTTGGGTTAAGCCTTAAGAGTTAGAGTAGTTCTGGTACTAAAAATCACAGTAAAAAATCAAATAATAAAAACAGTAAAAATCAAATAATATTTCACGTAGCTTTTGATACCTTCCACAGTTCAGAGCAGTACACAGTGTAAATTTTAAATATTGTAGGAAAGTACAGCTGCAGATTAAGAGTCTGCTGACTAAAAAGGCATTTCAGTAAAGTGAATGTGATTTGATAGATTTATTTGCTTCCAAAACCTAATTAAAATGTCTTTCTAATTAATATCTTAAAAATTATACATTTTTGTTGCTTATATTTCATAGTATTTTTGTTTTGACTGCCATTGTTCTTCTTCAAAATCTTAATGAAGAAAAAATACCAAAATCTAACGCTTACATTGTTTTAACTATGCCAGTATTGCTGTAAATGGTCATCACAGATTTGAAATGCATACTTTTTCTGTAATTAGGAAATGAATAAACAGCTTGAGAAAATGAAGCAAAATCAAGAATGTGAAAGAAGAAAAAGGATAGCTGAAGAGAAACACAAGGAATGGGTCCAAAAAAAAAGAGAAGAGGTAAATATTGCTTTGGCTGGAAATATTCTAGTATGTGTCATGCTTGAGTAAGCCTATGTAAAATTTACTCAGTCTGTTTGGACATCCGTGTTTTCAGTTTGCTGAGTAAATGGCCACTTTAACTGAAAATTACAAAAACACACCAAAGCAGCTAAACATTTTTTCCAGACTGTTTTTTTGTTTGGTTGGTTGGTTTTTTTTTTCTGTAAGGTACAAAGGGAGTTGTTTTCTGAGTAGTCAGATAACTGACAACTGGTGTACATCTGGGTGGAATCAAAAGTTTAATTTCTCTTGAGGGGGTATGGTCTCAGTGGGGCTCTGTAACAGCTGCGTCACACCAAGTGAGCATATGCACTGGATGGCAGAAATGGGAACACTTGGGAGACCAGGGCATGTTGAGGCCCTGGTAGTTCATGGGTGTATGTGCTCATCATCTTATGGTCTGTAGGAATATCAGTTGTTTACTTTTCTATACTTCTGTTTCTGAATAAAATCAGATGAAAATTCACTAGAATTACCACAACAGCACTAGCTGGGTTGGATGGGCAGAGCTCATGCATTTGTTTTCATGATTTTAGAACTCCTTCAGATTCAGCCTTGAACCACTAGAATAACATATATTTAGATCTAACCTAATTTATCTTAGTCTTAATGCTGGGTGGATAATTGGCAAAAACCCTCTGCAGAATCTATCCTGCTCTATTAATTTCTTATGATTTATATTACTAATTAAAGTACACAGAAAAAAGTAAATTTATTATTCAGCACATACAGTTCCATTTTCCTCTTCCAAAATTAAATTTAAATGAGAATTAAATTCTGGGTGTCTGTAACTATTCATTGGCTTGAAGGAGTTGGTCTGCGTCTTAAAATAGTTCCAGTTCAAAAGCAGAAGTTTTCCTTCTGTCTCCTCCTCATTACCCCTACCACCTCCTTCAGCTTCCATAAATTTCTGCTTATTTGGGTTTTCCTTGGAACTTTGTGGATTTCCTGGTTGACAATTTATGTTCTGTTGTCAGTAGGATTAGGAGGTCTTTTTTATGGTAATCACACCATCCTAGAGGATAGGAGAAAAAACATACTTGTGTCTGGACTTTATCATATTATGTTTTGGAAGCATAAGGTCATCCTTAGAGTATGTCCCAAGTGTTTAGAAAAGCTGATTTTCATTTAAATCAGATGATTCATTTGCTATTCTTTCCTATAAACCACACTCAAATCAAGGATAAACTGAACTTAAAAGCTTAGCTGTCCATAGGATATTAACATTTGTGCTGCATAGACTATCCCACTTCAAGTTTCCACAAGACTATTTTTGAATCTGGACACAGACTGAAGCAGAAATACGTTAATTCAGTGACTAAGATGCATCAATATTCCACCTGTAGGTAAGGTAAGAGTCATGAACACTGACAGTTGATAGAATTTTCTTGGGGAAGCATGTATGTATCTCCTGTTTGGAAAACACTTCATTTCCTCATAGAAGTATCAAAAGATGCTTCTTGAGGCAAAACTTGCAGTATTTTTTACTGAAATTTGCATTAAGCACTGGCCTTTCTGAAACTCAGTAATTTATTCTGAGCCCTGTGTGTAGAGTGCAGAAAATGTTTTATTTGACAAGAGGCAGTACTTTCAGGGATCTTATCTCTGTAATCTCCACAAGTCTCTATCTATTCTGTTGCTCAATACTGTAGTGATAAAAGAAGTAAGGCACACTTGAGCATACATGAAGCTTCTTCCTTCATCTTGCGCATCCAGCACCAGGAGACATTGCTGGAAGAGTCTTTGTACTGTGAATGTGAGAAACGTTTATGTCAGAAGCAAAATGTTTGTATATGCGTAAAAGAATTCTGGTTTTCTCTATGTCAAGCCAGAGTTCTTGCATGGCAGTTTTAGTTGGGATGATCTCTCTGTTAAATACAGTCCTTTAGGGTGAGGTTAGGAAGCAAAGCTTGAACAGTGTTTTTGTTCACTTTTGGTTTTTTAATTGTTTAATGTAGATTAAAAATTATATGCTATCATGATTTTCACTACAGAAACGTTTTTTGAAGGTAAAGGAATCTTAGCTATTTAGTATTCTTCTATGTAAATAGCTTTTGTGGTTCTAAAAGGTTGTAAATGAACTAAAAGTAATACTCTGAAATATGAGCCATCAAAGAACATTCTAAGCCATGAAATATGTTTATACAAATATTTGTTCATGGCAAAATATTTCATCTCACTAGGAATTAAAATCAGTTTTTAGGCACTATCTTGGACCTAATAATGCCTTTAAAATTTTCAGTAAGGTACTGGGTCTCTTCTGGGCAGAAAAAGTCTTACTCTTGAACATATCATGAACGTAGCATTTTTTTTATGTAACTAAAACTTTTATTTCTGAGTTACTGTTAGATTTATTGATAAAAATGAAGTGGTTATGATTAGAAATGCTGAGCAAGTAAATTTGGTGTTCAGTTCCTGGGTTTTGGGAATTTCTGATCCAGTAATGTGAAGTGTCTTTCATTCTTACCATCTGATGTGGGATTGAACACTTTAGTAAGGTACCTGTAATTGTGAAATTACTGATAATTCGAAGTACTGGTTTTAAATAAAAGCGTGAAAAGCTTTTGAGAAATGCACTGAGAATGCATAAACTGTGAAGAGCCTGTAAACTGCCATGACTGTTTAATTCTTTACCATTGTCATCACAGTCAGAACCTCTTATGAATTCTTGCTGAATAAAATGTTAGGATTAAAAGGTGAGGTCTGATGGCAACAGCATTTTGATTGCATTTTTAAAAAATCAACTCTGGTGCACTGCACTCTACCTTCTACAATCTGACATGGTATCTTCAAATCGTATGTAATCCATCTTTACTGACTGCAAAGCTGCTTCATTTTTACTATGTCAATAGAACATGAACTTAGAAATATCTAGAGTATTCAATTCATATATATGTGTGTGTGTACACAGAAATATTTATATATTTTGTGGGTTAGCCCGAGGAAGCAGCTGAGACCCCACACAGCCCCCTCACTTGCTCCCACCAGCTTTTTATTACTGAGCAGTGTGGTCTGGGATATCTCTTGGGTTGGTTGTTGTCAGTTGTTCTGGCGGTGTTCCCTCCCAGCTCCTTGTGCACCCACAGACTGTGCACTGATGGGATGGGGTGAGAAGCAGAAAAGATCTTGAAGCTTTGTAGGCACTGCTTAGTGATAACTTGTTGTGTTATCAACAAACACTATTGTGTTCACAAATCCAAACACAATACAACAGGAGCTGCTGTGAAGAAAATTACCTCCATCCAAACCAAAACCCACTACGTGTGTTATGCATATGTTTGCAACTGTAACAGAAATCCCCAGAGGAATACTTGCATCCCAAAGTAACTGTAATTCTGAAATTCATTTTGGTGTCATCCTTTTATTTAGTCTTTGCATGTAATTCTTTATGCTGTAATAATGTAATACCTAGTAAAGTTGTGAGAGCACAAGTAGTGAAGTTACAATTTTCCATTGGAAAAATCAATTATTCTAATACCAGTCTAAAATTGACCGTAGCATTTCTAATACTTTCTGCATTGTTGAATGAAGAATAAGGCAGCATTTCTTTTTTTTTTTTTTTCCTTAAAAGTAAATATGACTAAGAAGGCATTAAAAATAGAATTTGGATGTTCAACGGTTTTTATTGTTCTTTTCAATAAGTCCCCTTACTTACTGAAAAATACAATGTTTAATGGAAACTAGGTACAGGATGAAAAAGTTCTGTCTGCATGCTTTTTCATTGAAAATTTTGTTCTTACCATTTACTATGCTGTTGGCTCATAGTCTCTATGAGAAGGAAAAAGCAGTAACAAGTATATGAAAGTCTAGAACCAATACACTGTATAGTAATGAATGACAGTGTCTTGAAGCAGACTTCCCTTTTTGGTGTGCTGATTCCTCCCAGAAGAGACCCCTAGGTGCTAACTGTTACACCAAAGGCGTTTTGTTTAATGTGTATTTTATCTCAGCATGGTTAATACAGAGCATAGATTGTTCAACAGCTTGAGCATGACTTTCAGTTTCAAAAGCTATGCTTGCTCGTGCTCTTTCTTTCATCCAATGAGTTTTTAATTATTTTGTGAGGAACGGTACCACGCCACAGAAGGGCTGGAGAATCCTGTCATCCCAGCCTGAAGCTTGGGGGGACATGTTAATTGAAATCCCCTCTGGCAGAAATTAAATGAAATCCACATTTTCCCTGTTTTAGGTTAATGTTCTTAGACCTGAACTGTTGTTGAGTCAAAGCACACGGTGCTGATATAGAGCCTGATGTACTATGGTTTGCTGACAGTTTAGACTTGAAAGGGAAGCTAAGATGTCCTCTTTTTTTAAGACTGAACTTAAGTTTCAAGAAGTGTGAGAGAAGCTTCTAGTAGAAATGCTTTCCAGTCGTGAGAACCAACTGCATTGAAGAGTTAAAATCTTCTGTTTACATACCTAAGTTTTGCTTTACATATCTAAATTTTTTTTGTTGAGTCTGGGCTTTATTTCTTAAGGATTTCTTTTTTTTTTTTTTTTTTTTTTTTTTTTTTTTTTTTTTTTTAACATATTGTGGGTCTTTTACTCTCAGAACCTGAAAAGTCATTACACAAAACTTTACTGTGATGTCATGCATGACAGATGCCATCGTTACAATTTTAGGTTGTACCTCAATCTTAATTGCCTTTAGATTTCTGTAAGTAGAATGAACTAATTTCTCATGGTGAGTGTTAGAATCAGTTTTAGACGAAGTTTTGGAAGAGGAATTCAATGTGACAGTGAATATGAGTGCTCATGTATTTCAGCAGCATTCATGGAGTCCACATTCTTCTGAAGATCTCAAGAATATTCCAGGAACCAAGTACATTAAAACTTCATGCTTGTCACATATATTGAGTCCCCACATGAAATGAACAGTGTCTGGAAGAAAGGTCCAGTAATTCTCCAGTTCCCAGACTGCAGTGGGGTCTGCACTGAATTTGTGTGAACTTCAGCAGTAAATTGATATAAACGGCTTGTCAAGAGACATCTGCAGCTCAGACTTTTGTTGACCTCTTTTCTAGCCTCTTGTTGTTTTCAGAAATTCTAGAGACATTACATGTGAGCTAGGCTTGGTCACTGAGTTGTGTTATAGGGCAGAATTGAAAAGGAAATTACAATTGTTTGAACGACCCATATTTCCAAGACTGCTAAAAGTGATTGATGTCCATGATTATTATGAGGATAAACAAGTAAATTTGGATGTGTGTTCTGATGTTTGCAATGTGGGCTTTTCCTATATTTTGCCATCAGTCAGCATTAATTGATGCTAGCTGTCAGCAAACAGCTGTTAAGTAGAACACTTATCTGTGAAAAAAAAGTCACATTCTGCAAACCGTAAGATAGAAAGGATTGCTTTGAGAAGTATCCTAAAAATATCCATCAAATCATTAATTTCTGGAAGTATTTCTTCTCAATGACAGTCTACATAGAGAATGCAGAATACAAAGCACCTTTGCACTTTACACATTCCAGCCTCTCATTTAGTCATTGATGTGAAAATACAGTAGTAAATGTTTAGTAATTTTCTTCCAGTTGGATATAATGCCTTTGTTTCAAAAGCAATTCGGGGGGGGTTTTTTCCTGCATGGAAATTTTTTTAATATTTATACCTTCTGTCAGGAAGGAAGTGGGACACTTCTTCAAATTTTAAAATCCTTTGACCATTCCCCACATGCATGTAGATCTGTTTTTTCTTGAAAAGTTAGTAGTTAGTACTGACTCAGTAAGACACGTGCTGCAAACAGTCACCATCACTGCTTTGTGGGACAGATGTTTGTGTTGGTTGGGGAATTCCAAGTACTGACCTAACTCAGACTTCATTAGGTTCTGAGAATTGATAGAATCACAGCACAGAGCAGTGAACCTTCAGGGTAGATTTGTATCCTTTCTCCTTAATTATGTGCTTGGGTTGGGTGGCAGGAGAAACAAGCCTTTCTTGCAATGAGTTACAATCAACACCTTAATTTATATAATACCTGTATTTTAGTGTATGTAGATTTACTAGTGGTTTAGTCAACAGACTGTGACTGTTTTGAACACAAGATCAAAGAGAATTTTTAAAACCCAATCTAAAACAACACCAAGCATAAACAAATAATATCTTCCCTCACATATGCATGGAAGGAAAGTAAAAGAAGGAGTGATTTTTGGAGCATTTTTGATAGACTTTTATAATGAGGATGGGAGAAAAGCTGGGACAGTCAGGGTGACAAACTTGACGTGCAACAGGTTACTAAAGCAGTTGGGAATGTGGTGTACACTAAATTTATGAAGGAAAATCTGTTCTGGTTGTGAGAGAAAGCAAAAAAATTTCTAGACAATGTAAAGTCTGACATTCTGCAGGAAGTCTCCCTGTCTTAAGGATGTCTCACTGGAAATAAAACTTAGCAATGGTTGTGGCTTTCATGGTAGTGTGTGTGGCATGTTATTGTTTACGTAGGACCAAATTTAACTCAGCCTATGTAGTAGCTAAATTCATCTAAGTATTGTGATTTAAGATATAATTTAAGAAGCTTCCTTGTCTTTCTTTTATAGTATTTAGAAAGATTTTTAGTCTATTTTCTGCTTATAATGGTTTTCTATTATGGAACCATTCCCCTAGGTATGGAAGTAGTCTGGAGGGTTATTTCAGTTTTCTCCTATATTTATTTTCATGTCTTTTATGCAATAAATACTGTAGTTTTGGATGATCCTTAGTTTTGTAACTTAATTTCATGTATATCAGAGTTAAGTCAGCAAACAACAAAATGTGCAAAATCTTTGTAAGCTGCCTTTTCCCATAGTTTAAATCACTGATTTCACCTATATCTCTCACCTACATTAATGCTTTTTGTGTGTCCCAGACAACCATTGTCTCAAAACTGGAGTTGTTGGCGTATTTGGGGAGTATTTAGTATACTGAAGAGACAGAAAAGCAACTCTGAATAAAAGAGATTGAGATGAATTCTAGATGAATAAGGAGGGAAAGCTAGACAATTGGTTATTTGGAGTTTTTTTCAGGAAGGTGATATTTGAACAATTTGTCAAAAATACATTATTTTTTTCAACATTTTAAAATATGGAAGTGTTTGTTTCAAGAAAGATCTTGTTTCCATACTTAATTAGCATAAAAACATTTCAGAATCCCAGTTTCTTTTAGCTCCCAGAATGAAATGTATTTTTTCATTAGTCTTGGTGGTAAATACTTTTATCACATGTACAGGCCTCACTGTTGTGAAGCTGTATTAATAAGACCAATTGTTTTATAATTCTGTGTAGTTTTACATTCCAGAATATGCATTGGAATTGGAGTGTATTTATATTTGACCGTTTTCCCTACACTACAAAACAGATTAAGCTGATGTTTGCTAGAATGTATTAGAAGTGAAATGGAAAGAAACCCACCAAACAACAAAAAATCAAGGAGAAAATAGCTAGAAAACTAGCTAAAATGCTACTTGTAATTGTTTTGTGAAATTGTGTGCATTGTGTACACAAAGAAGTCTCTGTTGTCAAATAAGAATATTTGACAAGAGTATACCAGAGCAGTACTACTGAAAGTATCCTTATGATTTTAGGTGGAGACATCCACCTTGGAGATTATGGTAGAGAAAGGTAATAAAGCATAGCTTGTAAAAGGAGGTGGGTGTGGTGTGGTGGGGGGACATCCCACAGTCCCTAGTATAGCTGCTGATGTTAAAATTGTAGTAATGCTTCTGGTGTTGGCAAACAGAACAGGATACACTGATTCCAGCAGTTCTGTAAAGTGTCTTCTATCCTGGCAGAAATGAAGTACGTGTGTTGCAGAGCAATATAAGCTGAAGTTTGCTCTACTTTATGTGCTTCTTTATTGGATTGTTGGTAGTTTTGGTATGGGGGGACAAGCACTGAACCAGCAGGTACCCTGTTTAGACGAGACTGAAGGAATTGTGGTGGTCCCCAGCTGTAGTGTTATGGCTTCTGCTTCATTATGCATAATTGGATATTCCATAAATGCAGTAAACCTGGGGAAAAGGTGTGGGAGGGGCACATGGGGAGAGCTCTAGTTTTCTGCCTTCTTGTTCTTTTAATGGGAAAAATGGTGGTATATAATGGTAAAATGGGAATATATTTCTGGTTTTCTTGAGAATGTGTTTTTCCTATATTTCATTTATTTATTATACTTTGCAGCTCTAGTTCTAGACATTTGATATCCATACTGCCAACTGTAATAATTCTGAGTCAGTATAAGTTTCTGCTAAATTACATATTTCCTTTGTTCAAGAGGAGTGTGCAGGGAAGTGTATAAGTAAAAGATTGCTTAAAGGAAAACATATTTTTTCCACAGATCTTTTCTTTTAAGAGGAAACTGGTCTTTAGTCTTGTGCCTCTCCTCCAAGTCATGCGCACAGCTTGTCTGGTAGATTTTTGCTTCTGCATGTGTATGCAGTTGCTTCAGAGCTAAGTTAGTTAAGCAGAAATAGTATCAAATCAGTAGATTCCACACATTTTCATAAAGGTTACAAGGAACAGAAATGAGAGCTCTTGTTAGTCTTCAGATAAAAATACCTCCCTCTCCAGATCAAGAAAAGGTCAATGGATTTGTGGTTGTATGTTTAGAGAAAGATCCCCAGAGCATTGTTGTTGAATACACACAGTGAAAAGATGTAGAAGTGAATGATACCTCTATCTCTGGTGTATTCTGTCTTGCAAAATCATACAGGCAGCAATTTCACTCCGTACTCATGTTACCATTTTGCCTACCCTAAAATGTTTTCTCATTTTCCCTTTCATAATTTGAACATGAGAAATGTATGGATTGATTTATTGAAGTAGTCCCCATGTGAATAAACTGAAGAGTATAAAAAACTTAATACCACAAAACGTGAACTGGATTGTTATGTGATTTTTTTTCCTATTAATTTATGTTTAAGTGTGCTGAACAGTCTGCATATCTCAATGACTCTTAGAAGGGGGCAGTTTATCTGACTTCCATTTGGAACTGTGGCTCTAGATTCACTGGCAAGTAAAGCTAACACACCATTGTTAAGAATTGCAACATGTATTTCATTCCCATAAATATTGAGACATGTCTGAAGTGTTTAAAAAAAATCTCTGAATAAATAAAACAGAGTAGTAAACCTGAGGAGACCTTGAAGTAAAATTTTTATCTTTTTTGACAAGTTTATATGTCTATCATACCTGGAATCTAGCCATGAATACGTTCTGACTTCAAAGACCGTACAATATCACGTATTTTTTCAGGTTTATGATAATTTTCTTTGTAATTGTGTAATAAAATTAACAGTATTCCTCAAAAGAATAACTCATTGAAAAAAACTTCTGTTTCTTTGACATGTTTCACGTAGGAAAGAAGAGAAAGAAAACAGAAGCTGAGCAAAGAAATGGTGGAAAAAGTCACAAGGGAACTAGAAAAAATGCAGTTAAAAGAAAAGGCTGACATAAAGTATAAAGAATGGTTAAAGAAGAAGAGAGCTGAAGAGGCAGAAAAGAAGAAAAAAGAGAAGGTATTAAGGAACTGATCACTATTTGGATGGAGTTACTTAATCTGTAACTTCTTACAGATTAAGATTTGATATATTCAAATCTTACATTGAATATACTGACATCAAATGGCAGTGTTGTACATGAAGAAAATTCTTTCAAGAGTTACAATGTTAGTACATTAAAGACAGTGTGGTATGGCCAGCAAAGTAAGATGCATGTTAATGCATTTTGTTAATAGCATTTGATTTTTTTCTCAGGGAACACTGAAGTAACATGGAGGTTGGGGGTTGGGGATTTTTTGTTTTCAGACTTAAACCAAAAAAATGCATCTTTTCCATTATTAGGAAAAGGTGCTTGTGTTTGAAGAAATATTTGAAATGTACTCAGCAGTCCGGAAATCTGCAAAAAATTACTTACTATTTTGTGTATATTGTACGGGGCTTTGTCTAGGAGTACCTTAAATTTTTTTTTGTTTTTAGGAAAAAGAAAAAGAACGAGAGGCTGAGCTACAGGAAAAGAGAACAAGATCAGAGAAAATCTTTAAGGAGTGGCTGCAAAATTCTAGAAATAAACCACAACCTGCTTTAAATGATTATGGTTTCCCACATGGGAAGTATACAGGTTTGTACATATAGTACACAAATACGTAGTGACTTCAGTTTGTGGTTCCTTCCTTCTAATATTTTAATGTACAATGAAGGCTGTTTAAGTTACTCATCTAGTGTTTTGGCACATAGGAATGATTACTTATACTATGGTATAAGTCAGGGAAACAGATTGAGACCTTTTGTATATTTTTTCTTAGCCTTTTTTTTAATTTGGGAGAAAAATAACATAATTTGAGATAATTATGTGGGCATATGTCTTGTTTTAGGGTAAGTTTGGGAGGAAACCTCCGAAGGGGGTTCCTCTGGAAAGCAAACCCAAACAGCCCCTCCCCCCAGCCAGTCCAAGAAAAACTTCTTCAGACAAAAAGTGGAAAAAACTATTTATTAAACAAACAAAATACCTACAAGCACAAAGAATGGATACTATGAAAATATAAAATGAACAATGAAACAATAAAACCTCTCACCACTCCGAAGAGAGATGGCAAACTGAGAAAGTCCTTGCCATGGGTGCAGCTCAGCTCACTCAGTCCCTTGTCAATCCCAGTCCCTCCGGAGGTCCAGGCCTGGTGGGCCGCAGGTGCGAGCCTTCGGTGCTCCTCTGAGTTTTTCAGTCCAGAGTAGATTTAAACAGTCCCAAGGAGAAAGGATTTAAAAAAAAAAAAAACAAACAGTCCAGGGAACTTTTCTGTCTCAGCTAGCTGAAACTAATTAAAAGCAAAAAGATCTCTGACCCACTGCTGTCCGTGCCTCCAACGAACAGAAGTCTGGAGAAGAGAATGTGTGGGAGTCAGGCAGTTTCTCAAAACAAATTCCGCGCGTCTTCTCTCGCTGGTTCACTCTCAGAATCAGTCTGAAAGGTACAGAACTGAATGTACAGCACAAACAGAATGGACGCTTGGGGATACAAACATCATAAAGTCACCCTAGGACAGCATACCAAATTATGATTTTATCTGTTTTTTTCTTACCAGGCATAGGAATCACTAGAGCACATAGGAATCACTGGGTCCTGTGAAGCAAATTTGTTAAGTCAGCATCCTTGTAAAGTTAGTTTTTGTGTTATAGAAGGTGTATGTCACCTTAGCACACATGAATCCCCCTTAGAAAAGAGGTGGGGATTTGAGACACAAGAACAATTAGAAGCTGACAGAAGTCCTGTCTGAAAAAGGAGACGTGGGCATCAACCTGTATTCTGAGCTAAAATTTCCTTTCTGTTTCGCTTTTCATCTGCATCACATCTCCTTGGCTTTTGTAATCCTATTTCTTTTTGGTTGAAAACATGTTACTTTTCTATGCCACAAAAATAATTGCTTCTATTTGACTGTGCAACAGAAATAGTTTTGAGACTAAAATTCTGGTCTCTGAATGTTTAAGAAACATGTGAAACATGTAAGCAGGTGAACAACCTTTACTCTTCTGCTTACATTTATTTGTAAATAGTGATATACCTTGCTGTCATGTTTTGATTGAACCTGCATTACATACTGACAGCTGCAATCATTTATTTAAATGATTTTTGAAAAATATTTGTCTATTCACTTGTGTCATTCAGTATAATATATTACAAACTTTAAAGTGCATCCATCATGTGGTTGGGTAAAACAAAGTGGCCAATTTGTAGGCATTTACAGTTTTTAAGAACACAAAGGACTGAGCATTCAACTTGCTTATTTTTTTAAGTAGAAGTGAAGAATATGCCAGTTACTGTTTAAAACCAAAAAGGTGGAATATTTATTATTTTGGATCACTTAAATTGTGATGTACATATGCTGCCTTTCTCTGAAGACATTGTTGTGTTGTATTTAGTCCACATAATTACTATAACTGCTTGCATTGGAAAGCTTGTAGTGTAAATATTCCTTCTTATGTCTATTTTCTGAATGTTTTAGGGAGTGCTGATAGAAATTTGTATCCAGCTCCAGCATATTGTAACCCCATTCCTTGGAAACCGGTACATGTGCCTCCCCCAAAGGAAGACAATGTTCTTATGATGAAGAAGAGTAAGAGACCTGTATCTTATCAGCCACATGCATCTTTACCAATGGTGATTTCTAAGCCCAAGAGTAACCCTTGTATTGGATCCCTGCGCAGAAAGAAGTTATAGTCCAGGAAAGATGTTACTACATTCTTGAGCAAATTGGGCCGTAAATCTGAAGTTCTATATAGTTATATGTCCAAAGCAGATTGCTTTGTGCCTTTCTTTTTTTATTTCCATTTTTGTGAGCAGGTTTTGTGTTTCCTGCTAGTTGACCAATCAGGCTTTCTATGTTTTTTCTATTGTATTTTATTAAAAAAAATTAATAATAAAAGAAAAGATAAATTGTAATGGGACTGTACCTCAATGCCAATAAAATACAAAGGATTGTTTATTCCTTTCCTCTCTTCTTGTTGAAGGAGTTTTGTGTATGTAATTATTCTTTTGGGCAACAGTATTAACTCGGTTATTTTAAGGATGCTATTTCTAACAAATTTTAAAACAGTTATTGGCTTAATGCAGAAGGAATTCAAGGCCTGCATCAGTTCCAGGGTTATCATGTCGCTGGGATTACAGAGATATAGTGGGATAGCTTACATTGCTGGAGTACTGCAACAAGTGGATGCAGGCTCTTTAGGGAAACACAAGGCTCTTTGCTGGACCTGATATGTACAAACCAGGGAGAACTGGTCAGGGATGTGAAGCTTGGGACCAGTAACGACATACATGAGTCTGCGGGATTTGGTAGGGTGCACCTGAGAACGCCGAGGAAGTGGCAAATGTCATTGTAAAGATACAATCAATTATCTTTGAGAGATTTGGTGATCAGGGAAGTTCCTGAGAACCAGAAGAAAGTGACTGTCAATCCAGTTCTCAGGAAGGGTGTATATGCAGAACTACAGGCCAGCAGTCAGCCTCACCTCAGTCACCTAGACGGATGATGAATGTGACAAGTGCAGCCTGCAAGCCTCCCGGGTTGGTTGCATTGACCAACAAAGGGAAAGTCTGTCTCTTGTACCATAACTACTTGAGACCACATTTGGAGTTCTCTGCCCAGTTCTGGGCATGCCAGTAAAAGACTGATGTTGATGTACTGGAGCAAGCTCAGTGAAGGGCCACAAAGATGATTTAAGGATTGCAGCATCTGACAGATGGAAGCTGAGAGAGCTGTCACTGTCCGGCATGAAGGAGAGAGAAAGTTCAGTAATGTCTGAGCAATGTCTGTAAATACTTGATGGTTAGAGAGAGAGAGCAGACCCTTCTCAGTAGTGCCCAGTGAGAGGAGAAGAGGGAGTGAGTGGAAATCTAAATACAGGAAATTCCATTTAAATATGAGGGAAGAACTTTTACAGGGAGAGTCATCGAATGCTGGAACAAATTGCCCAGTGAAACATTTAGTCAATGTAAGTGTTCTATGATTCTAGTTCTAGACTTAGTAGTATATTTTAATTTCTTCAGAGCAAGTTGTGAAAAATAATAAACTATCTCACGTCAAGTTTATACTTGATACATTACTGGTACCATTACTTTGAGTGAATTGGTTTATGCAATATGCCTGTGTCTGTTCTTTCTAGATAGTGGCAAATGCTAACAAGACTTCAACACCTTAGAGTTACACTAATAGATTATTTGGTTTGTATTTGCATTTAGACTTCGACAAAGTCTTAATTTTACTGTATGCATTTAGGAGAAGTCTGCAGTCTGTAAAATAAATGGAACATCAAACAGTGTTTCTGTTAAGTAAAAGCACTCAGAAGTCTGCACATTATCTTCAGGATGTAGAACTCTGTTCATCTGTTTCTATAAGGACCTCTGCAATAGATGGGTATGAAACTAGTGGATTAATAGATCAGTTTATAATCTCAAAGTGGAAATATTTAATCAGATTCAGAAGTTTCAGAATTATGTAAACTATGTGAAGCTTTTGAGTGTTTGAGATGAAGGGGCAGTATTTTACTGTAATGCAAGTGATTAATTTTGGATTAGCTTACAGAGATTTCTTGGGACTCTGATTTAGTTGAAGAGTCATGTACTATTTTAGTGTTTTCTCAAACAGCTTTTCTGAATGTGGCTACCACACTAAGGTGTGTTGACATAATTATCTGAGTGTATATTTATGGCCTTATATTTCTTTTCTCATTTATTTACTTGTAGTGAAATAAAATAAACTAGTGGACTTACTACCCCTAAAATAGAAGCTTTAAGATGATGCCCTTGCTGTAGCTTATCCATAGCATTGTAAAGAGTTCTGTCCTAACTAAATTACAAAAAAAGATTAAGGCAAGATAGCTGCTGAATGCACATACTGGCCTGAATTCAATCCACATAATGATTTTGCTAAAGAAGAGAAATAATGTTTGGATTCCTTCCAACAAGACATCAACTACAATAAAATGGTCTGGCCTTGTAGCATTATTTTAGATTGTGTGCTACAGAAGGCTATGATTTTATGCTGTTGTGGCAAATAATTTACACCATTCTTTCTCAGATGTTAGAAGATAAAATCTTGACACTTCATTTTTGCTTAAAGAGCATTTTGTATTCTGTTATTAATGTCTTTCCTGGATTTCTCTCCTCACAAAATTTCACAGTAGATCAAGTTTTGGAGTCTCAAGTTACTTACTGGAACCAAGACAAGATCTTGCATCTTGATGCTTAGGCTGCTACAATAACATGAGGCTTAACCTCAGATTTCTGTCATCCCCATGCTTTTGCAGAGCTTCAGGCTGTAAGAATTCTTAGACCACTTCAAAATGACTGTTGCATCCTTCTAGGAGTCACAGCTTTTCCACTTCTCTGTGTTGATCATAAATAAAATACCACACTCAATCTCACTGTGAAGGATTGCATCTTTTGTGAGCTGCTGGGTTTGAAAATTACTCTGTAGGTGCTCCATAAAGAAGCTTGACTTTCCAGTAACTGATAGCAGATCTTCATGCAATTGTTTCAGGGTTAAAAGTCTACGTCAAGTAAAGTGGGTAAAAAGTTCTAAAGGGTATATCATGAGTAAGAGGTCACTATGATTGTAGAGAGCCTTGCATTCATAGGAAGTAGTCTGGTTAATGTAGCACAGTGCAACTCTACTGGTTCTAATGTGGAGCCAAGGCTTCACCTGAACTAAATAACCAAAAAAACATCAGATTATAATCATGCCCATGGCTGTGTAATGTTCAGTTGTAAAATTAATTCCTTAATATATCCTTTAAAAAGTCAAATGAAAGAGCAGTCACAAGTTCTGATATGACTTTCACTGGGGTATTTATGTGAGTAAATATGGAAGACTTCAGCCTTTATTGCTGTGGTCAGAGGTCACTCTTCCATAGTGCTGTTACTTGGGCAACATCAGAAGCTATGTTTAAATTCAGTGCCAAAAAGGAAATCTGATCACCCTGATCTAGTAAAGCATATGAATACTTGGTTGACTTGTAATGTGTTAAGGAGATCATTGATAAAGAAGGACTAAAGCAGTCATGCCATCTGGGATTTGAGGCCTCTGACCTAAAGCTTGTTCCGTTACCAAAGCCTCCATTTCATATGTAAGGTGATGACCCTGTTTTTGTATGTGTAACTCATTTTACAGTGGTGTATTAGACAATTCTCTGAAATTGTAGTTAAGTGAGGCAAATGTTTTGAAAATGTTAAGGTTTTTCTTAATTATATGGACTTAAGTATTTAATTGGTCCAGCTTACTGACTGAAACGGAAATTGCAAGTATTTAATTCACAGACAAATACAGATTTACAGAAAATTGTCAGGGTGATTTAGAAAGTGATATACTTGAAGCTCTTAAAACCTCTTGAATTATGCTGTGGACAGGTGCAAGGGTGCATTCAATTATGTTTCAGTTATGTTAATGCTAATGATATTGTTAAAAAGGACTCAGACTTTGGTTTCTTTCACAGGACTTACTACTGAAATTATTTCAGTATTACTAGCACTAAACAAGCAGAAAGTACCTTAACTGAGCTTGACAAATATGAAAATAATTGCTTTTGTGCATAGGTCCTGTGGAAGATGGGTCATTGACTTTTACAGGTAATTTGTTTAAACAGTGCAAGGTTTTGTGTTTTGAGATAAAGGCAGCAAGTTGTTAAGAAGTCATCCAGCAATGCCAATATGTTAGTAGATGCTAGAATGTTTTCTCTATAACTTAAGTCTGACTAAAACAACGAAAACCCCTACAGGTTTTATTATACAATACCACCATATGTGGTTGTACAGGTATGAAATCTATAATGTGTGAGTATTGATCAGGGAGAACTCTTTAAATTTTCTCTTTACAATAGCACGTCCATCTTTATATATCAGTTCTTGAAAGATATGCAGGATATCAATACCCAGGAGGAAAGCAAGATGACTGTGGTATGTCTGAGTTTGAAGAGCCCTTCAAAGATACTTCAAAGATACACATCAGCCTTCCCTAACAAAATTGTGATCAAGTTGCAGGGAATGGGTCCAAGGAATTCCCGTGTTGTTCATGCTAACGCACTAGTTTAAAGGGCTAATACCAGTGGCTTGATTTCCACTGATCAGAAGTGATTTCCCTCTTTGTTAGGATATCTGTTCCAGGTTGAGCATAGCTCACAGTACACTGAGCTAGGCAATGGTAGATATATAGGATATATGTATTGGGTTTGGCTGCGCTGGAGTTCATTTCCCCATAGCAGTCCTCACAGTGCTGTGCTTTGCATTGCTAGCTAGAAAGGTATTGATAACAATTGCAAAAACAATTTCCATACTAGATGTAACTACCAGGATGCAGGAAACAAAGTGGAAAGGTGGAGGGATGACAGGTGAGGCTGCAGCTATGACTGGGCACAATATGATACCTCTGCTGCATTATTTATTTCACATGATCCCAAAATTTATGCAGTCTTGAACTGGGACAAGTGAGTTATTATGCCCATCCAGCACTTTCTCCTATTCCACTCTATGCACAGTTTGTCAGAGGTGTCCCAAGCCAAATGTGCATGACAACAGCTTGAAGTACCCTCATCAGTTGAATCTGGACAGTGATATTTATTAAGCTACGTGCCAAAGCTGCTGCACTGATACAGAGTTGACATTAAAGTTTCTGGTTGGCACTTGTTTGCAATGTTCCAGCCCATTGCGGCTGACATAAGCTGTACAAAACTTCCTTGTACGTGCTTCAAACTCAAATGTCTTTCAGAACTTAGTTTTGTTTCATATCCAAATTCTCAGGAAGGAAAATGGGAGGGAAAAGTACCAGCATTCTTGGTGAAGGTAAAGTAGGTAATATAACCCAAATGAATTTAGAAAGGAATGTATTTTCATGCTGGCTTAATCAGCTAGTAATACAAAATGTTACAGAGAATGTAATTTGAAGAAAGTCTAGGATTTAGGTGCTGCTGATGTGGGGTTTTTTTGGCTAACTTGGTTTTTAGGCTGACGTTAGTATTGATTTATTTGTACAGTCCATGCTTAAATGCTGGCCAGGGAACTATTTTTGCTTCCATGTTAAACTGAACAGCTTTAAAAATTGAAAATATTTTATGTAATCTACTGAATGTAGTGGATATGCTGATCACATTTCACGAGATTCCAAAACAAACAGATCTTTGAAAAAAATCTCCTTTTTTTTTTTTTTTTTTTGTTATTTCAGGTGGTCTGGGTGTGATGCTCATATGTAGAATTGTTAGGATTCTTCTAAGACTGCTTCAAAGGTGTAAGATTTCAGGATTAAAACACTTAAACAGGAGAAAGGACAATAAGCTTTAACTTTATGCCTTTTAAAACTATTGAAAAGTGTCATTGCCACTTACCTTTAAGCCTTTGAGACTTTTAAAGCATAATCATCCTGTAAAGCAGTTCAAATGGTTGGTACAGTCACTTAAAATGTTAATCTACTTCATGCCTAGTTAAGTTAGACCAGTGATTGGTTGTTCTTTTACTGTCCTTGTCAATAAATTTACAGTATTTGACCTCTCTTGAAACATTTGACATTCCTCTTGAAATGGTTGTGTTTTTTTCTAAAATAGCTTACAGGTAATAATAATTCCAGAGCCAGTGGCCTAGAAAATAAGATATGTGAGTTTCAGTGTTTGATCCACAAACTTTTACTTATGTGGGCAAAATAAAATAGTTTCAGCAGAAGGATTCAACAGCTCAAGGTAATATATTCTCTTACCTGAGTGCCCATGGGAGAAATTAATGAAAATAAAGTTGACTATTGAGAAATAGTGTTCTGATTTTTTTTTACAGAAGGTCTGTGAAAAATCTTTTAATCATATTTATGATAAAAATTCTGTATGTTAAATGCTGAGTGAACAATATTTTAATCTTTTGCTCTCTAGGAAGTTTTAGGTTGGGTTTGGATGCAGTTTGAATGATATTTCAGGGAAAGGACTGAGGTGGGAAAATGTGCCTCCTCTATTGATGCTAAAATCCTAATTATTTTTACAACTGTGTCCCTTAATATCTAAGTTAAGCTTTTGCTGCACACGGTTGGCAGGAAATGAATCTGGATTCATTTGTGTGCTGCAACTTGGGTATCCCTGTGTGCTCAACAGAGAGGCTAGCTAGGAAGAGAAACATTTAATTGGCATTTTGACTTTACAAGTATTGCAATATTGTGCTGTTTCCTTTTAATTTTGCATGTATTCAATTGTAAATTTTGTGTAAGTCCTATACAAGGATTTGCAATCTAGACTTTCTAGACCAAATCACTGGGAAGCAAAAGACACACCTCATGAGCTAATGATATGATCTAAAAGTCTATCAGGGGATTGGTTTGTTTTCTCCTTTCTGCTAATACTATGAAGCGTTTTCAGTCTGTTTTATCTTGGGACTTTTTCATGAGTAGAAACATATATGACATTATGTTTTTATTTGCATAAAGATTTCATATATACTTCTCTTGTAGTCTTAATGTATATGTGCATTTTTAAATATATGAAAAACTTTGGCTAAGTTTTAGTATTGCTTCAGTTTCTTAATACAAAAGGGAAGTAAATTGAATAATCATGAGCTTTTGTATCATGTTCTCAAAAAAGGAATTCTTGTCTAGCTGTGTATGATTCATAGAATTACACAGTATGCTCTTTAATTAACATTGAGACAATATATAATGAGTAAAAAATGCTGCCTTGTAATGAAATCAAAGAACTTGATTTAAAATTCACGAGTTATATATCTGAATCTTTGTTAGATCAAGGACATGTTAAGTAACTTCTCTCTGCCAGGGTTATAGCATGTTTGAAAGGTACTGGCTTTCATAAATTAGCACTTTTGATTTCCAGGTGAAAAACACATAAAGGAAACAGGATGTAAGAGGGTTACACTGCATAACTGAGTGACAAGAGAGACTTTCAGTTGTCTGGCTTTTTGGTAATGGCTGGCATGTAAAGGAGTACTTGAACTACACCAGTGATACATCACTATAAAAGCTGTCTCGAGCAAATGCAACTAAATATTGTCTAGAAACCAGATCATGACATGTTTTCCATGACTTAGTTTTAATTTTGTTTCTTACTTTGCTGCCATGTTGTTGTTGTTGATTATGATTAAAGGCATGCTCTGCTAGGCAACTGAATCCATTTTGAAAATGTGAACTTTTGAAAATAATATACTAAGAACTTACTGATAGAGCATAAACCAAGTTCAAGCAATGTCTGGAACTAACATTAAAAACCAGAAGTGATTGCCCTTTCAAAAACAAAAACCCAGAAAAACCTTGGCAGTAAAGTAAATTATAATTAATTCTGTACAGAGAAGTTATTGCTTAGTTAAAGTGTTCTTCTCTATTCCCAGTTATAAAAGATAAATTTTAGATTACTTTTCTGCACTTAACATCTACCCCAGATTCCCTCAGTAGTTTTTTAGGGGAAACAAAAACCAAAACCATAAGACAAAAAAGCAATAGCAGCTCAACCTTGACTCATTGCAGGTTGAGGCATAGTTTATAATCCAGCTTTCTGGATAAACAAGTTCTCCCTGTTGCTGGAGAGGGGAGGGTAGGGATGAGAGTCTGTGTCATAGATTTTAAATGTAGCTTGTTTTGTGACATCAAGCACTAGTTGCTGTGCTCTGTACTTTCAAGGGTGGTTTTAAAGTGGTTTTTTTTTCAGGTAATAAGTTTATGATATGCATCGAAATGGGTAGATTTTTGAGAAATTGCTCAGCAGGGTAAATCTGATAAGCCCTTCCTAAAATTTCTCTCAAGTAACTGGAGGCAAAGGAAGAATGAAAGTTACTTGGGTTCGCTCACATCTCACCTTCAGACCCGTACCTTGTAAACTACTCCCACTATCTGTGAGTACACACTGGCATGCTCAGGGCGCAGCAAAGGTCTTTGAGACAGGCAGATTAGACTGTAGAACTGTGTGGTTTTTCCCATGGTGTGCAACTATTATTTTGGAGGGCATCTGCTGCTTCATCAGACCTATGTGCCCAACCTGTGCCTTTTTAGCCCACAGCTTTTGTAGTATGAGCTGTGTCCTGAGATAAATTGTCTATTATTAGTCATCGTTACAAATTTATTCTGAGTCTTATGTTTGGTATGTTTTCCCTTACAATCCTGGATTGAATCCCACTTCCATTAAAAACAAGCAAATAACAAAATCTCAAGATGCTGTGAAAATCAAGAAAGTTTATTGTTGTGATTTGTAAACTAATGTTCCAGCAATTTACTGAGAACCAACTCATGCATGTTGTGCTTTTGTTGTCCGTTCTGATAAGCAACACTACTGGCCAATCAAAACTAAATTTCTATTTGTTTGGGTTCCAGTTCCTCCCAGACATAAGTTGCCCATCTGTAAGATTTTAGTTGTTAGCGTCTCATAGTTAACTTACTTCGCAGTCAGATGGAGAAAACTGAGAAGCAGGTCTTAGAAGTTAATAAGACAAATTTTCTCCATATGGTTACATAGGTTTTTGGTAGGACAGAAGAGTCACTAGGAGCATGAATAGCCTTAGTCCTTGAGGGGTTTCCAGAATCACCTAAGCAGGACTAAAATGGATCACAAATCAAGGGACATTATGGGTTGTGCATCTGGTCCCTAGTATCATTGCCTGCAGCAACAATAGTATCATAACAAAGAAAAGCAAAAAATAATACTCATAAAATTTTAATCTGTTAAATTAAACTCCCTGCAAATTGTCTGGAAGATGATTTTTGTGAAGAAACCTCTGTGAGACTTCTGGAGCTTGTGTAGTTGAGACAGTGATGAGGTAGGTAGTTGATGTGCATAAATTTTCAGAATACAGTATAATAATGATATTGCAGCTTGTGGTACGTGAAAAAACCCAAATCTTCTAATTTAAATCTGATTAACGTATTTTAAAAATATATTCTTTCATTATAGTGAAATATCCAGTATATAACCTTTGATTTGGTGTTCACTATCACTAGGCCTGTGACTCACTAATCCTTCTGGCTTACCTAACTCTCTGTTTTCTCCTGCTTTCCAGAAGCTGTGCAAACCCCTTTAAAATACAGACATATTGCAACTAGTGAGATGTCTAGAAATTTTTGAGAAATTCTTGTTGAGGAGTTTCTGGCTGGCTTGTAATACAAGAGACTTGTAAAAAAATGTAATTTGATTATTTTATACTACATAAAAATAATTAATGATGGAATCCTAATCAATGTGAAGAAGAAAATTCTCTTAGGTCACTGAAATCAGTCTGAACTCAAGATCTAGGGGAGTCCTGTGGTTTTCAATCCAAAATTTTCTCACAACTTCACAAAAAGCGAAGTTTACATACCAAAAATTCTGAAAATACCAGGTCAAACATAAGCAATTAAAAACTAAGCAGGGTTCTAGCCAAAAATATCTGGCCAGTAAAAGGGCCAGCCAATGGGTAATGCAAGGTTTACCTACATGTCAGCAGACATGGAAGCTACATATTTTCCCCCTGAAATTCTTGAAGGAAAAAATAAATCCTTGTACTATTGCTCCTATTTTAAAGAACATATTTTTCTTAGTGAGCGATAGGGAAAGAAATATAGATACGGTGTATTTATTGTGTACAAAAGTGAATACTATTTTTTAGGTTGAAAAAAGATAAATTGATAGAGAAGATTACATAAATCAGGAAATCTGACCTAAATGTTCAATTTCAAGGAATTTGAACATTTCTTATAATTTCTTAACCTTGCAAGTTATAGTGAACCTGTTACAATACATTGATCAATTCCTTTTTACCCTCCAATTTTTTGTTGTGATCATTTGAAAATTTCAACTTCAGTTTGAAAGAGTACATTTCTGTTTCTCGAACAGTATTCACGTGCTGCTCCTATGTATTTTTCCACATTTTCCTGGCAGAACATGAAGGGATCTGTTCTGAACTACAGTTCTTTACTTGGTGAGCCCCAAGAAGCAGTTATGATGTATTTGACAATGGCAAGTTTTTTTGAACTGTGTTTGCCAGGGCCAGAGGGAAAATAATTAGTTTGTCCTTTTCATTGAATCAGTAATTAAGTCATTCCAGGTATTTTATGTCAACAAAGTTGTGGAAAGCTTGTGTTTCCTTTAGAAAGGATAATTTAGACATCCTGAGTCAATGTGATTCATCCCAGTTTCTGAGCTGTAATTCAAATACACATGATCTGTAGTGGTAAGTATGCCAAGTATGTGTTTAATGGATAGACTTAATGCCAGATCTGCACTATTGGCAAAACCAGTAACATGATTTCTGAGTTTGTATGATACCATGTCTTTACTAAAGCAAGAGCCTGATAAAAGACCAGAGCATTGCAATGAGATCACTGCACCAGGTGGGTTTTGATGCAGAGTAATTTCTTTCCCTGGGAACTGTAAGAACTGTAAATGTACAGTGAAAAAAAAATCATGTGGTAATAATCAACCTGCAGCAATGATCCCATAGACTTCTTACATCTCATAACTTAACCAAACACTGCTTAGTTTACAGAACATATAGTAATTCCACTTGCAATATATTTTTCACTCACTAGATGTCTTAATGCTCTGTAATATTCTGGACATGGTATGATGCTTGGTAAACTAAGTCTTGGAAAAGAACTGGAGACATGACATAACTGGATTCCTGAATATTCTTTCAATATTTTTGAAATCATAATTAGCAAACCTCCCATTCCCCCCACCCCTGCATTTGAGAACACCGGGTGGAGCATCTCACAATAGGATGATGGAATGTGTCATGTGATTGGTGAGCCTTAATGGGCCATTATCAGCCGATATCCCGTGGGGAGGGAATGAGTGATGAACGAGATAAGAAACACTGCCCCACCTGGTTTTAACAGCTGGGCCATTATCAGAAAGCATCCACCACCCTCTCCCCCCCCCAACCCCCCCACCCCGCAGTTACAAGAGATAAAGAAAAAAACACATTTCCCCAACTGCTTTCAACCGATGAAATAGAATACGCATTTTTTGGTTCCATAATCTAAGTCACCCCCTAATAATATTTTGTTTATCTCCTATTTCTTCTCCTCCAGGTAAGTCTTGATAGTAAAGGCAGGTTACAGGAAGGTAAGGGAATAAAAGGACTTTTCTCCTTGTGTCACTAGGCCAGTATGAGGGAGGGGTGCAACAATTAATGTGCAGTCAGTTCTGAGATATCAACTAGTTTGGCATGGCCTTAACTACATATATAACCAATACTGCTGTGGGCTTCCTTTTGATTCCTGTTTCAGGGAAGTAGTAATGCTGCCTGTAAATATTCCATATAAAGTTTTGTGTTTGTATATGTGCTTATGTGCTTTAAAAACTTTTCCAAGTTTCTTCAGGTGAAGGAGGCAACTCCTAAACACTGCGGAGGGTTCCTTTCGCCAATTGCTTAAATATCAATCTGTATGTTTTAATATAATAAAAGCAAAAAGAGCGCTTACATTTAATTACATTGTTAGAGGCTTGATTTTCACAAAATACTTCATGAACTGTTGTGGAAAGACTGCTATGTGAAAGGGGAAGTACCTCACTAAAACTTGAGGAGACACTGAGTAACGCAGTCGTCACCAATGTGGTTATCATGCGTTCTGGTTTATTAGTTGTGAAATGGCTGGTTTTATACAGTTTTACATAGTTTACAATATAAAGCATTCCCTCATTGGCGTTC
>VZUI01090926.1:0-19080 GCA_013401135.1 Cettia cetti
GAAGGAAGGAAGGAAGGAAGGAAGGAAGGAAGGAAGGAAGGAAGGAAGGAAGGAAGGAAGGAAGGAAGGAAGGATTAAGGCAAAGAAAGTGTTTGTCTCTAAAGGTTCCAAACATTATTGTGCAGAGGTAGAGAGAGAAACTTATTTCCTGATTATTTTAAAAGTAATCAAAAGCAATAGCAGAGATGTTAAAAGACAGAGGAAGATATAATATATATATGTAATATTATAGGATACAAGATAATGAGTAATCAAAATTATGTCATCAACCATACTAATATTTTAGCAAATTCTCCACAATTCTGTTTGACATCATGGTAAGCTGTCCAGCTCTACCATGCCTTTACCTCCACTTTTCCATCATCACCATCCTCACCATCCCTCTTTACACTGAGTGTGCAGCAACAGCTGTGCACAGCTTCAAACATCTGAGCGAAGAACCAGAGCACTGCAAGCAGCAGCCACAATCCTCATCCTCTAGCCAAGGCCAGAGCAGAGCTGCAAAGTGTGAGAGGTTAGTAGTAAGCCTTTGGTCCTGGAAGGAGAATTTGGGAATACAAGATTTGAAGTTTTCAAAAGTGAAGGAGATAGAGGAATTCTTGGTGAGTAATCCTGAGGAAGCAGAGAAAAAGACCTATCAACAACAACCTTCAAACCAACTGGCCCCTAGTCCAAAAAGTGTGTCTTCATGATTTTTGGTGATTAATATGATGGCTTTGGGCAAGAGCATCTTAAAGGTTCACCTGCTGTCACTCACTGACAGAACAGAGCTGGGGGAACCACAGGGTCAGCAACTGGGAACCACTGTTTTTTTCCAGTGAGGGTGGTGAGGCCCTGGCACAGGTTGCCCAGAGAAGCTGTGGCTGCCCCATCCCTAAAAGTGTTCCAGGCCTAGCTGGACAGGACTTGGAGCTACTGGCTGGACTGGAAAGTCCCTTCCTACTCAAACCATTCTACAATTCTCTGATTCTGTGTATAATCAACAGCAACCATGTCACATGTAAACTTTTCAGATTTAAGTTTATTGCACAACACTTTAAGTCTTGGTATTTCTACAGGACAGCTGCTAAAAATCTGAGTTCTGAGGTTTTGTAGATGTGGCTATTTTAATTTACTCTTATCGACATTGTCCTTAATGGTCCTTTGTGTCTAATTTTTATGCTTTGAAGCATTTCTACATACCTGTCACATCCACGTTCACTCCTCCTTTTGTCAGACTAAACAAGTGAAACTGTTATTTGCATTGCTAAAACTCTGTGCCCATTTCTCATCATTCCATCTTTTCCTGCCAGTCGCAGTTAACCTGGCTGGAATAAGGGCAGACAGAACTGTACCTCCTGTGTCCAGGCCACATGCTCCTGTGCCATTAAGACTTTTCTCACGAGCAGAAATCTATCAAAACTCGCTAGGTTCACAGTTGCCTCCCACAACATCCTGACAGTGACAGTTCCACATTCTCCTGAATGTGAACTGATGTACCAGGCTGTTTCTCCTTCTTAAGCACTGTCATTAGATCACTTCTGGCATACAGTGCCTACTCCTGGGACAAGGCCCCAAGTGCATGGCTGTGCACTGTACTGTCATCAGACACCAGCTGGTTTCTGTTTGTTTCACAGTCAAGTAGTTCTTCCTATATATAACCTGTTCTCTTTTGCTTCAACAATACCTATTTTGCATCATCAGCAAATTTAATTATTACTTTGCCTATTTTTGTGCCATGGGCATTGGTGAAAATATTAAATTATACCAATCCCAAGACAAATCCTGAAGAAACTGCAATGTCTTTTGTGTCTTCTTTACTGAGCTCCTTACCTACTTTGCAGTTCTGCTATTACCTGTGTTATAGATGATATTAATAATTCCGGTAATTTGTGTTAAATGTTATAGTTAAATAATTGCAAATATGTAGGAGCTGTTAAGAAATAACCACCAGTTGCAGAAACTGCAGAAATGGAGAAGTTAGAAAGTGCCCGACCTTGGTGCAAGATAATGTAGTGTAACTTTGTATCATAAGAAGGGGGGAAAATTGCAGTGGAAAGTCCCCATGAATGTGCTGCGAAGAAGAAGAAAGACTTCATCCACCTACAATCATGAGAGAGCAGAAGACCCCAGACCCCCGGAGTTAGTGACCAAATATGGGAAGACATGGACTGGGGAGGGACTAAGGGGAGTGTGTAAACCAAAAGATTATAAAATGGGAAGATACAGAAAGAATTTTTGAGAGCTGTGCACGGAGCACAAGCTGATACTTGCACTCTCTGGCTCTCCCAGCATGCTGCTTGCTTTGACTTCTTGCTTAAATAAAAGTTTATCTAATTGGCAATTAAATATCCAGTCATATCTTTATCACCTGTTTTCTGAGTCCCAGCCAAATTTTCAGATCGCACTGTATCAAAGGCTTCACTCAAAGTCTAGACAAGAAAGAGACTGATTCCTTTGTGTAGAAATTATCTGAGAAAAAGTAGATTAGTAAACTTCGGCTGCTTTTTCATACCACAGATATTCTTCTCATGCTCAGTTATTTTCTCTTTAAGAATCATTCTTGAGCCTTGCATGAACTTAGGATGAATCTAGTGCATCTGCCTAGAGTACTCCTGCCCTTCTGTATTGCCACAAAACCTACAGGATTTCCTGTTCGTTTGTCAGCAAAAACAAATTTAAAGTCCATTTTGATTAATACTAGCACTGCTAAGAATTATGTCCTATTCTCACTGAAAATAATTTGAAAAGTATCTATAGTTGAAGCAAATCAATAGTAAGTAAATATGGATTGAGGGATGTATTCATATGCAAAGCTGCCTAAGAATTGAGCACTGGGAGGCTGGAGAAAGCTCAGAACCAAAGAAGGAAAACAGAGCAATCTTGGCATGGACTGTCTCATAAATCCAGCTCCCACTTCAGCTGAACTGGAAGGACAATTAAGAGGGGAACACAATCACATCAGCCTTAGAATGTGATGGAACTGAGAGCAAGTAAGAGTGATCACAAAAAAACCTGCATTGCCAGACAAGGCCAAATGTCTTTTTAAATGATTTTATTTGGCAGAATACTTACAACAATTACAGATTACCCCAAAAAGTCAAAGTTAATATCAAACAGTACATTATTACAGCAAACAATGGCTTTGGAAAAAAACAATGGCAGCCAGCAGGAAATGGCAAATATGACTTAGAAGCAATGTAGTAAAGCATTATCATATGCCTGGAATTCTTAATAGGAACATATTTTGTATCTAATTTATATGTAACATTACTGAAAAGTTATAAGCAAGTAATAAAAACAAGTGGAAGGAAAGTGACTACTATGGACTCCAACCTGTAACTGTTACATACAGACTTTTTTACGTCCTTCAAAAATCTAAAAGAGAGAACAAAATATATGCAGACTAAATCCTCACACAAGAAGATTTTGGAAAAGTTTCAGAGCCAATCAGGAGAGTGGATAAAAAACTCGACTTGGCCTAAAATGTTTGACAGGAGATTTAAGCTGGAAAAAACCAAGCTGGAAGATAAATCCTGAGGTAGAAGAATTGTGCTATGTCTGTGCAGCAGACAGGTAGGATGATTTGCTAATCCTTTCAGAACCGATTCACCCAGTACATAAATATGCGTATGAAATCACAGGACCGTGAGCACAGCAGCTCGTGGCACAGGGACATGATTACAGCACTTGGGCTCCAGCTGGGCAATGGGCTTTTGACTAACGCTCATCTGAGCAACTGAATATTGCAGAAGTGGAAACTGTCTGGCTACACCACAACACGGTGGTTTGTCTGCTCCTCCCCCTCACCAGAGCACAGGCACAGCAGGCTGGCAGCTCCCAGCTCAGAGCCACAACTTGCCTTTGGCACTGGGGTCACCAGGCACACAGCGTGCACAGCAATGCCCCACAGTGATCCTAGGATAAAGGATGTCTGAACAACAAGGCACACAAGTGGTGGCACAAGTTACTTGTTAAATCATCTTCAAAACGTACAGAAGAAACACAGGCAGAAGAAACATAAGTTGAATCATTATGACATTCAGTGCTTTTCAAAACAGAGTTTACTTTGGAGAACTCCCAGGAGAGGGGCTTGTTTGTGCATGGCCATGAACTGGCAGAGAGAGAAGAGCTAAGTGTTGTACTTTGTGTCACATTCTCTGTCACATGCCACAATCCTTCCCGTTCTTGGGACTCAGTAGTTTCTGGTGCCTGAGAGTATGAGGAGGTAGAGCTAAGAACAATGTAGTCTCTGACCTTGACCGTTTACAGATGAAGTTAACAGATGGAAATAGAAGGAGCACAGTGGAATAGAGAACACCAGTCATCCCGACAGGCATGCCAGCTGTCTGGCTACACTTGTTTGGAATAGCCACAAAATTCCTACCCTGTGCACCCCATCCTTGGCACCTGTTTTCTGATCAATTTATACCCAGCCTACAACTTGAAACCATAGAAACAACACACTTATGAGGGACTTCAACTACCTTATTTTCTCTTGGGAAATAATTATGCTTCCTTCTTCGAAGAGATTCCCTAGTGTTCTGACATATACATCAGAATATACAGCCAAGCTGGTATATGTAAGTATGATACAGCAACACCAAATGCTAATTATAAATATGATCCCAAATAATAATACATACATTTCTGCTAAGTTTATAGAGAGAAAGGCTTTCTAAATTATTATTGTAAGTCTGAGATACCATGAAAATTAAAATAGTATTTCTTTAAATCCTTCTATTTTGGATATTAATCTCCAGTAGGGTATTTACCCAACCTAAACAAGTATAAAACAAACTTTAAAAATTAGTGAAAAGTTTATGTAATGGAAAGCTAATCACTAATATTCCAATAATAAGAAATACAGGGAACAAAGAAATATTCCAACACAAAAAAAAGCTTGTCGTATTTCTGTTCTTCAGAAAAGGTTCTTTTGTCTATCACATAACTTACTCCTTTTCTGCTGCATTTGATCTTAAGCAACTTTTCCCCTTGGTTGCTTTTGTTTTGACAGTTCCTCTTTTTATTCTTCTGTTTCTCCATCTCCTTCTATTCAAGTCAATCCTTCCTCTCCCCAGTTCAAGCTCCTGCTGTTGCACATCACAAAACCACAATTCTGTCTCTTCTGAACTTGGCAAATACTTTTTTTTTTTTTTCACTCAGATCAAATTGGAATGCCACAGGCAAAAATTTGCTCTGACACTGTCTATATGCAGTATAGATACTGCATATAGATAGGGGCCCACTTCTGCATCCCTCTGCATCCCATCAGCCTTATGCATTTCCTGGTTTTACCCTGCCCTGCATCCACTTTCCCATGCAACCCCAGGATGCCTTGTCTCTTTCACAGTGCTGCAAGGAGTCAACAATCCCAGTTCCTCGTAAGAAATTTTTTAATCAAAAATCAGTTGCATACCTACATCCCTCTCCTGTTATGGCCTCATTTTAAGGCTTGTGATCTTCCCTTACACTTCAACTCCATTTGTCTATCAAAAGACCACTGTGAACCCTCTTGCCTGCCTGCAGAAAGAACAGGTCTCTGACATTTCAAACCAGACAAAGCCCTGAAGAACGCCCTCAGAAAATTACTGTTCTGTCTGGCAGCTGGTAAAGAATGGATTCCAATAGTTACTATTTCAGTTCCCGATCTTGTTGCAGTCTCCCTGCAGCAAAGCATCTGAGAGAGCGGGAACATATGAAATGCTTTTTCTGCCATTTGCCTATGGCTGGAGGACAGAAGGCCGCCCTCAGTCACTGTCTTCAGACTGATGAAGCTGTGACATATTTTCCTGATTCCTATAGCAACAGTGCTGTATCTGTTCCCAGACCGACCGCCCACCTCTCCCTCCTCCAGAAAGCTTCTGTACATCCATGCTATTAGTGACACTCTCTCTGGTCCCTTTTCACCCTGAACATGCACTGAATTCCAAGGTTACTGACAACTCACAGGACGCGAGTGCTGTGATGGCTGGAGACGGACTCTTTAGGAAGGGCAGGCTGCGGGGGTGAGGAGGAGGAGCTGCCCTTCTGCCAAGCGTGTGGCTGGAGCACACAGAGCTCCATCTTGGGATGGACAGAGAATGAGCTGAGAGCTCACAGACCAGAGTAAGGATTAGAGTTATCAGGCAGACCAACAGGTAGCACCGTGGTAGGTGTCTGCTGCAGACCATCTCCTGAGGAAAAAGTAGTGAGACCACAGACAGCAGGAAAAATCCCCATGCCCACAGACTCTGGTCTCCATGGAAGACTTCAACCACTACTGAGGGGAAAACAGCAGGGCACAAGCAATCCACAAGGCTTCTGGGTCACACTGAAGATAAACTCCTAACATGGGCACCTGAGGAGCAGACAAAGAGAGGTGCTCTGCTGGACGTGGAAGAACTGGTCAGGAATGTGAAGGTAAGAGAAGCCCTGGCTAGACTACTTTGCATCTTTATTGGCAAGATTGGCTGTTGGGAATTCCAGGCTCCTAAGGCTAGTAAGGAAATCTGGAGCAAGGAAGACTTGCCATCAGTGAAGGAAGACAAGATAAGGTAATGTTTAAACCAGATGGATATACCCAACAGGTGAACAGGTTTTTACTTAGAAAAGGTTTCCCAAAGAGCAAGTTCACTCCATCACTGCAGATATTCAGAAGTTCACTGAACTTGGTACTCAGCAAATTGCTCAAGCTGACCCAGCTCTGAGATGGGAGGCTGGAACACACAATCTCAAAGAGGTCTTTTTTAACTTCAACCATTCTGTGATTTTATGATTCTACTCAGGAAAGGCTTAAGCATGACATGTTGCCCAGTCAACATGCAGTGAATTCATATGAGGAACCATAGCCTGGAGACTGGAGCAGAAACAAGGCAAGGACAAAACACCTGGAGTGCTTTTACCTGCAAGCACGTATGCCAGTCTAGCAGCAGCGATTGAAAATGTTTTTCGCCTTAAAAGGTATGTATTAGGGGGCAAAATAATATGATAATGAAGGTAAGTAATGCATTTCTAGTTTGCTATCCTTTAATGCAGGACTAGGAAGAAGCTACTGGAATGAAAAGCATTGATGAAAAAAATTAAAACAAATACTGCTTAGTAATACTTACACACAATACACAGAAATGCATTCAAAATGCTGCTTCTAAAATAATTTTCCCATTTGATCACTTTGAAATTATCACTGTTCCACTAGTGCTTCTGCATCCCAGGCCTCGTATTTAAAAAAGATAAAAACATCAAACCATGCTTCAATCCTTCTTCTGGTGCTAAATATGAGTTGGCTCCCTTAGAAGAGTATCACAGTGGGTTTAGAAGAAGTGGTGCCTATTATACATAATTTGCTTACTTTATTAGCAGTTCTTATGTGGTGGCTCTAGTGCAGATAGGCCTGTCAAGTATGACTGCACAATTCTCTTTTTAGACACCAGAAAGGGCTGCTGAGATGCAGATTCCTTGCATGTATGTTGCTTCCTGTTTTTCAGATTTGTCAGTCCATTCCTTTGAAAGAATTAACATCAAACACTCTCTGATGCCTCTCTGGATAGCAAAAATTCCTGCTTTCCTTATGGGGGGCTGCAAAGAAGTCTTTAATGCTGCCAGTGAGGGACTGAGGGAGGAATTTCCCAGATGAAACAACACTACACAATTAATCTGTTTTACACAGGCAGCAGGAACAGTACTACACTATTTCAGTTCCACTCCTCCTTGTCAGCTGCAGGATCAGAGCACCTGAATGTGCCCACAGCCTCTGCTCCAGGGAGGAGCAACAAAGAGCTGTGAGCCTTCGCTGATGAGCTCTACACAAGCCCTCCTTGAGCACCCCTCCAGTCTGTTGCCATGGGAACAGATAGATGCCTTCCTGTTGCCAAGGAGACAGCCACTGCTGTTTGGAGACTGTGCCCAAAGCATTTCAGCATCTTTAAGACCATAAGGAGTTTTATACAGTCATAATCACCTCCCCCAGTTAAGCACATCAATCCTTCTCCCATTCCTATTTTCAGAATATGTTTTAAGCATTTTGCCATAATATGCCAGATTATCCCTAATATCTGGTTTTGATATCAACATTTAAAATTACATTGCCAACCTACACACCTCTGTATGCCTGTCTTTTCTCCTGTTGTCCTGTCGCTCTTTCAATTCACTCTCACTGATGTAATGTGCAATAAACATGATTCCTTCCTCTCCATAGCCTTCCTGTGGTCTAGAACTGCACTTCCAGAGAAGCTGGTTGGCAAAAGGCAGTGTCCGTCTCTCCTCTGTCTTCACGTGTTCAACCAGAACACGTCTGTGAAATCAGTAGGCTCTGTACTCTGGAGGCCCCAGGGCAGCAGTGCAGTTCCTGCCGTGTTCCTGAGCTGCGCTGGCGGTGCGGGAGCAGCTCCACACAGCCAGGGTCAGCACGGACACTGTCCTGGCAGTTCCGTACTGCCCCTCGGCGGCCGCCTTGGCCAGTTCACCAGGGAGAGGCCCTGCAGCATGGGGACTGTCATGGAGGTGGGGTCTGCACCGCAGCCATGCAGGAGGAGCAAGGTAACTCCCTGGGCTGCAGGATCCAGTGCCCACTGCACTGCTGGTGACACCTAATCCCGTCTCACATCCTCTCTCCCCTCTCACCCAAGCCTTTTCCTCATCCTTCTGAAAAGACTGCACTGATACTTTAGTTTTGCAACTTGGGGAGGAGTGTCAACTGAAACAGGAGCCTGCTGCACCATATACCTGATGTGGGGAAGGAGATACAGCTAGAGACTGGGCTCAAAGGATCAGTGGGTAGAATGCCTCATCATGGGGAAGCGTGGCAGCTTAGCAGGCTTGGTTTCTGGCATCAGAGGGGCCCCTTCTCCACCCTTATACCTGAATTTACTGAGTGAATGCGGTGCAGTGCCCTAAGAGTGAAGGGAAAAATGGTCCGCTTACTAATTACAGAATAGAGTTACAGAATCATTTAGGTTGGAAAATACCTTCAAGATCATCAAATCCAACATAACTCCAGCATTGCCAAGTCCACCACTAAGCCATGTCCCCAAGTGTCATGTCTACATGTCTTTTATCTCCCCTCCAGGAATGGTGACCCTGATACTTCCTTGAGAAGCCTGTGCTGGGGCTTCAGAACCCTTTCACTAAAGAAGGATTTCCCAACAACTTGAGGCTGTTCTCTCTCCTCCTGTCCCTGTTCCCTGGGAGCAGAGCCCGACCCCTCCGGCTGCCCCCTCCTGTCAGGGAGTTGTGCAGAGCCACAAGGCCCCCACTGAGTCTCCTTTTCTCCAGGCTGAGCCCCTTCCCAGCCCCCTCAGCCATTCCTGGGCCTCCCCAGCTCTGATCTCTTCATTGGACATGCTCCAGCCTCTCAATGTCCTTCTTGTCATGAGGGGTACACAACAACCCCCAGGGCTGGAGGTGGCTCAGCAGTGCCAGCACAGGCACAGGCACTGACCTGGGGCTGTGCCCACACTTGAGTTGGTACAAGTCAGGTGCCATTGGCCTCCTGCCTACCTGGGCACATCTGGGCTTATGTTCATCTGAAAAAATACCCCAACATCCCCAATACTTTTTGCTGTTTTTAAGCCTGTTGCCTCATAATTTCATCACATGCCTGTATCTTCTATAAATCCAAAGTCCATTTGTGCTTTGCCTTTCCTCAGTGGTTGCTGATGATCTCTAGCACTTTTACATTTATATATACCTCCGATGGAAATCTCTCCACCATTCACTATCCTAATCACTTTTTCTAGAATTCTTCTAATTCTACTAGCCGCTGCCTCTTAAGGGATGCATAACTCCATTCTCTCCTCAGAAAATAAGAGAGCCATGGATTTATACAACATTACAACAGCAACTTCAGCCTTGTTAATTCTTTTTCTGTAATATATAACATCAAATTTTCCATTTTAATCACTGCTGTTAAACTTGTGTTTACAGAAAACTCTCTCTAAAGATGCCAAAATTTCTTTCCTGAGCTGAAAGAGATGATTTTAACAAGAACATGGCTACACTGGTAGGTTTATTTTCTTTATGCACTTTTGCATATAGATTAATCAACCTGGAATTTATTCTGCCATATTATCATCCAGTTTTTAAACACTCTTCCCCAGTCTTAACAGGCTCTACTGGGCCAAATAATGTCACATTATCATCTCATTTTGTTGCTTCATTACTTAGACCTTTGGAAATCATTCATCATACACTGAGCATCAATAGAAAACCAAAAAGGGACAGAAACTCAACATTTATACATCCATCTACAGCCATTACCTTCAGCAACTCCCGGTGTCCCAGGGATCACACTAACCTCTTGACAGCTAGGCCTGTAGTTTCCTAAAGGCTTATCAGTCAATGGAAGTCTGCTCTTGGGCTTTGTCACCCATATCCCTTGACTAACAGCCTAACAGTGTCTCTCTTTCTCTGTAGCACTTTTCCCATTTACTTATTATCCCCTCTGCATGGAGAACCTCTTTGACTGCCTGACCTTAATGAAGAAGAGGTGTACTCTCCCCTTGCATGTGCCCTTATATTTCCTGGCAAAATTCATCAGAAAGTGCAGATTGCTGCCCCTGGGGAAGAACAACCCCGGGCATCAGGACGTGCTGGGTGCCACTCAGTCCAAGAGCAGTTTGTCAGACAAAGACCCTGAGGCAGCAGCGAGGGCAGAGCACCTGGGCTGCACTGGCCACAGTGATAGGAGGGGATCCTTCCCCTCACTGCACAATGAGAGAGGCCACAGCTGGAATGCTGTGCCCAGTGCAAGAGAGACATGGACGTACTGAGGAGTGCAGAGAAGAGCCATGAAGATGACAAAGGGACTGGAGCATCCCCCCTGTGAGGAAAGGCCAGGAGTGCTGGTACTGCTCAGTCTGGAGGAGGCTCAGAGGGGAGCTCATTAATGTGTATAAAACACCTGACAGGAGCATGCAGAGAGGATGGATCCAGGCTCTTTTCAGTGGTGCCCAGTGACACGACCTGACACCAAGGGCACAAACTGAAACACAAGAGGTTCCCTTGGCACATCAACAAATAGTATTTCACAGTGAGGGTGACAGGTTGGCCAGACAGGTTGTGGAGTCTCCCAGCTTGAAGATATTAAATGGCTGTCTGGACATGGTCCTGGGCAACCAGTTCTGCTTGGTGACCTCCAGAGGGCCCTTCCAACCTCAACCATTGTATGAGTCACTGCTTTTTCTTACTGCTTATGAAGAGTCTTCTTTATCAACTATCAATTTCCCTTATTAGCTTTTATATTCTTTAGAAACCTGGCTGAGAGTCATTTTCAAAACACTGAAATGCAATATGCTGACAAGCCCACTTTTATTTACATGACCTATCAAAGAACTCTAATCCTAATGAAACAGGGACAAAATGGATAATAGAATAAGAACTTAACAGACCCATGGTGAGCATATGTTTGTCTCTACAGAAGACATGCTGAGTCCTTACCTGCAGTAGCATACTTACACACTAAGTCTTCAAACAAAAAACAGGACTCTGCTAATTACAACTTTGTGTGCAATTTACATTGTTAAAGATACTAACAGGTGAGGATGGCTGCAGCGCTCGACAGATGCATTCACTCAGAAAACAAAATTTGAAGGAATTACGAAGAGCCTGACAGAAGACATTACGGAGCATGGTATTAGTCAGTACTGGTTTTTTTTATCACACTGCAGTCAGTGCTGGTCACATCTCTTAAAGCGTACAGCAGAATTATAACCATACAGATAAAGAAAGACTACGTACAAAATAATCCTCTTATGGAGAGGAACTAAAGCAGCGTGCCTGTTTATATTGCAGAAGAAGGGGAAATACACAGAATGAAAATTGTCACTGTAATGAAAGGAGCACATTATCTTGTAACAGAGGGATTTGAGGATCACCAATAAAAATGGAGGACTAAGTTCAAAATGAATGAAATCTTTTTCATGCAAAATAGCCAGCCTGGGGCACTAACTGACATAGGACTTGCCAAGAGACATTGAAGATTCAAAAAGAAGTAACTAGATAAGGAGCATCCAGTTTTCTTGAACTTGTAAACCACTTGGCAAAACCTGTATGTGTCAAATTTCCACAAGACACACACCACCATTTACTTCAGAGCATGGTGGAGACTAAAAGTACCAGACAGTCCACACCAAAGTTATGACAGCAGAGGTTTCTCAGGTGCCCTGTCTTAGGGCACAGGGCCTTGGTCCCTAGGTCTATGCTGGTCTCTTCACATCCCAGGGAGATCTAGGCATGCTGTTCTTTGCAGTCCACACTGGTTCACTTCCTCACTAAGATAGGTCTGGACTACCAAGCACAAAACTGGCACAAAAATTACTTACAAACCACATACACATACCGTCGGACTAGAAACTTTCATTCATACAAGAATGCTAAGCATTAAGAGGACAAGCAGAGGGGCTGGCATGGCCTTTAGAGCTTCAAATCCTTCCTTGCCCCAAGTCAGCCTTGATCTGACAAAACCCTTCTTAACAGATATTTGTCCAAGTTCTTAAACCCTCCACTGACAGAAGGTCTAAAAAGGAGTATATTGCATTTAAATTTCCAATGGTTAACCAGCTTGTCTTTGTGGAAGGTATAAGGCTAACAGTAAGGACCAACGGAAATCAATAAATGCTCAGTAAAATATGGGTGTCACATGATCCAAAAGTTTATTTTAGCCATAAGATCCATTAATCTGTAAACAACCATAACCAATGCAGATCAACACCTGGCTTCATGGTTGGTATTGATGCCAAGGCTTTAGCTTCTCCAGTCATGGAATGTTCTTTGATGAACACAGATTACTAAGGAGAGACAGGATTCACCATCAGCCAGTTCCCTGAGGACCCTGGCATGTGTTTCATCCCATGGACTTTTGTATGTACATGCTCCTCAGATGGTCTAGGTCCTGATCTACTTCTAGAGTGGGCAGGACTTCATTCCCCTTGTCCCTATCTTGAGATTCAGGGACTACAGAGATTTGGGAAGAGCAATTACAAGTGAAAACTAAGCAGGAAAAAAGTTGTTGAGTACCTCAGCCTTCTCCATTTTGGTCATCATTAATTCTCCATCTCATTTATTGGGGGAACAGATCCTGGCCACGTGGGCTGCCATCCCAGAAACAACCTGCGTCCTGGGCTGATCCCACAGTATGGACAGCATGTGGGGCAGGGGGGATTATTCCTGTTTGCTCTTGTCAGACCTCACCTGTGGTCCACACTACAAGACAAACAAGGATCTGGTGGAGCAAGCCCAGAGAAGGCCACAGAGATGCTCTGGGGGCTGAAGCCCCTCCACTCTGGAGATGGGCTGAGAGAGACAAGGGTATTCAACCTAGAGAAGAGAAGGCTCCAAGGAGATTTCCTTGTAGCCTTTCAGCCCCTTTCAAAGGGGGCTTGTAAGAAAGACAGACACCTTCTACCAAGGCTTGTAGGACGGGACAAGGGACAACACTCTTAAACTGCTGTTTTAAAGAGAGCAGTTTTAGATTAGACCTAAGGAAGACATTTTTTACAATGAGGGAGGTGAAACACTGGAAGATGACTAGGTGATCTGTGAAGGTCCTTTCCAACCCATACCATTCTATCCCTCTGTGACCCACAGTGAATGAGCTTTGTACTTTCTCCTGCAACTGCTCAGATTGCCCCCTGTCCATACAATGTGATCAGCCTGCCAGCCCATTCAGTTACTATGTGGTTTTCCCTATGATCTCAAAGAACAAACGAGAATAACACCCCTTAAGTGACCTTCCACTATGTCCTCGCTCTACTGTGAAAATGGAAAGCTTAACAATCTGCAAGTAACATTTTAAAACCATTCCTCACTGGTCTCACAGCTGCAAGCACAACTGCAAGCACAGCTCTTCCGTTCCATTAGACACCACCTTTTAACTGTAAATTCTGCCATTGCCATGAATCATAGTATTTTGCCAGGGGAAAAGGACGGGTTTAAATCTTTAAAATTAATAAATTTATAAATTTTCAATATCATACTTTGTTGGTCCTTGCAATTTCACCAAGTGAAGTCAAATTTCTTTCACATCATAGAGTCATAAAACATTAAGGGGTTGGAATGGACTTAAAGATCATCTAGTCCAAGTCCCTCTGCCCTGGGCAGGGATACCTCCTACTAGACTGGGTCACTCAAGGCCTTATCCAACTCGTCTCTGAGCACTACCAGGGTCAAGGCATCCACAGCCCTCCTGGGCAACCTGCTCCAGTGTCTAACCAACTTCATAGTAAAAAATGTCTTCCTAATATCTAACCTAAATCTCTCCTCTTTCAATTTGTACGCATTACTCCTTTTCCTGTTACAGCAGTTACTAACAAAGAATCCCTCTCCAGCTCCCCTGTAGTCCTTTCAGACACTTCCACACAACCTTTTCTTCTCCAGTCTTGTCAGACGTCCCAACTTTCTCAGCCTGTCTCCATAGGGGAGGAGCTCATCAAAAGCATATTTACAAATCAAAGGCCACATGCTGAAAAGTCAAGTTTACATGATTTCCCACTTCAATGCAATAGCTGTGCCTGTAAATATAAAAATATAGAACTGGTAAATTGTGTTTTTTTCTCTGCAATTTAGGATCTCGAAAGGAGCTGAACTGCCTTTAAATAAGTAATTTTTAAAAATTTATCCACAGGCAGAGAGTAAGTGTGCCAAATTTGGGGGTAGAAAAGGTAAAAGATACAACGCTAAATAGAATCTTACACTGACATTCTTGGAGCAGGCAAATTCTTCAGTCTAGCTAAGGCCTTCAACCCAGCTAAGGCTAGTTCCGTTCACAGATAAGTCCTTCTATCCCTTGCTTTGGGCACTGATCACAAACAGACACAGACACCACATCCATGCCAGCAGAGGAAATAGAGAAGGCTAATGTCCTGGGGTGGCTTTGTGATGCTTGTATCCCCAGTTGTCTGTTCTGTAAGAAGCCAGAAAGGAAAGGATAGGAATTTTGTCTATCAAACTCTGAAACCTTTGAATGCAGAGTTTTTTAAAAATGGAAGGAAGACTAAAACAGCTTTCCATAAAATTCATGAGGTTCTTGTCCAGCACGGAGCTGCCAGTGCTCTCAAATACATCCAGGTACAGAAACGACAGTATCATTGTCACTTCCACATTTACTCAGTGAATATTTGAAACAATTGACAAGGGCATTTCAGGCTGTCAATTCACACCTCACTTGATGACTTCAGAGGAACATTCCCTGAACAAGACTTATGTAAACACTATGAAGAGCACAGTGCAACCTTGTGAGCTAGATGAAAAGGTACATAAGTTGTAGATACCTGCTTGGTTCCATGTTCCCAGGGCATTTCTATAAAAATGCAAAACCTAGATAACTCCCCTGGTATAACAACCAAACTCTTAATCCACTACAGTTTAAATTAAGAACCATCCGATTCCTCCAGCTGCATCTTTCTAGAAAATATAAGCTCCTGGAATGCTGTTCAAGTCAAGCAGAGACCACCAAATTCCAGTGCTAGCCCAAGCACTCCACTTGGAAACCTCTGTGGCAACACTGTACTGGACAAGGAGACAGCACCAAATGATAAAGAGAACAGATGTTAACATTAACATCTTCATCAAAAAACTGAAGGAGTTTTCATACATAAACCCTTTTAATTCCGGTGATAATTGTTATAACCTTAGGCTGTTTATTTCCAAAGCAAAATAGTATGCATTTCTTCTACCACACAATTTAAACTACCAGTGAGGTCACCTGTGTGGGCTGTGAAAGGTGAGAAGTCACCAATCCAGGTGCGGCAAAAACAAAAGTCCCTAGCCAGTACACAGACATGCTGTGTACTGGCTAGGAAAACAGACAAGTAGCTATAGGTGGATATTCACAGTGGAAGCAACAAGAAGAATGTATCTAATGGTAGAAAATGAAGATGTGAGTTGCAGATCTGAGCACATTATCATGGAGATGGCAATGACCATCCAGCAGGTACTGAAGAAGACATCCTAGCTGGGAAGAGCTAATATAAACTTGCACTGAGAAGCATGGGAACCCCACAGATCAATAAGCACCTGACAAGAACTAATCATGTTTACTTGTGGTAAATGGAGCAATGAATTACCACAAAGAATACCTGCTACTATTACTACTACTACAACTATTACTCCTCCTTATCAACTGCATCTTCCAATGTCACTTGCTCTGAGCCAGTCCACTCTGCCAGATCAGCATCTTCCTGCCAGCACTAGCAAAAACTATCATGGCTATTCAAATGACCAGTTTATGTCAGCAGCAGCAAGATGGCATCTTAGGATTTCTCTCACAACATAGCATTTCCCATATGGCCAAAGGCAAACATTTTCCATGCCCAGTACAAAGCACAGATACATCCTTCCTGGCTAAAACAGGTCACTTTTCAAAGAGCTAAAACCTACCTGTACCAGACAAGGCAGCTGAACACCTGGAGTCACATCTGTGTAGACCAAAAGGAAGCAAGAAACTTATCCTGTGGACGGAGCAGGAGACCAGATATTATGTCATGATGAATTAGCAGGAGATGTTCTCATTGACCTTTAGCAGGAACAGCTCTAAGACAGCAGGCTGAGGATGCCTTTGGATGCAGCTCTGAAAACAGAAAGTACATACTGGGTGAGAGGGAAGTAATATACAATAAAAATAGCATTTCCTAGAACAGCATAAACCCATGTGACACTTCATAAGCAGCACAACTTGGGGAAAAAAAAGAGGGGGGAGAAGAGCAAGAAAGGCAAGAGCAGTTTGGGACTATGCATATAGGTGCATGTCTAGGCTGCCAGGACAGCAGTTTTGCCCAGGCAGTGGCCCATCCATGTGGGCTCTTTGATTGCTCCACAGGACCCAGCTTGTATTTGTGGAGTCTGGAGAAAACACGAAGGTTTCTCCAGAGAACCTTAGACTAAAGGCTTCTTGCCTATAACCTGTCAACCTATTGAACAGGCCCTGATAAGAATCACAGAGTGGGTAGGATTGGAGTGGACCCCTGGAATTTGCCTGTCCCAAGAAGCAAGAGTATCTTCTCACACAGATGTTCTCAACCTTGGGAAGGCAGGCCAGTTTAGGAACATTTACCAAGTCAGCTTGCTTTCATCCTTAAAAAAATCAACTCCTACCAGAACACTCCAGCATTTTATCAGGCACCATTAGCTGCCCCAGTAGGATAGGGAGGATGTGGAAGACTGGAATAATTAATGATCGTACAGATTTAGGGCATAGTCAGGAAACTTCAGTGCCTGCATGCTGTGATAGGTCCCAAAGAAGACAAACCAGGCTAAGAAGGAAAAGGGAGCTGTTCCATGGGAAGACCTGAGCCAGCTGCACCTGCACATACAAAACCCTGCTGCTCCTGACAGCTCTGTACTGTAGCTGATGAAGAAAAGCAGGATTACAGCAGAACAGGTGTGAGCACCAGCACATAAAGCATTCTCAAGCATAAGCTCACACCTAGACATGCAGATAGAAACAACTGTTCAAAGAATGGATAGGCAAGAAAGGGAAGTATGAGCATTGCAGTGCCAGCCTGGGCAGTGCCAGACAGCATGAGGAGAGCAGGTAACTCCACCACAGACAGGACCAAGGCTCTGGATCTAGTGGGGTCAGGAGAAGGGAAGAACAAAGGGCAAAAATAAGATAATGGTGAATTCTGCTTGAAACAGAGCTGTAGTCAAGGAAGGACAGAGCCCAGACATGCAGGGGCTGAGGAAAACACCACAGTGGAGGCAGAGCAAGTGAGAAGGGAGAGTGCATGAGGTACATAAAGGAACGTTACTGCAGCACTGAGGGAAAGGAGGAGAGCAAAGGCTATGTCCTCACCCTGCCTTTGAGGCAAGGCCAAGCTGCAAGTTCCTCCTCACAGAGAGGTCAGGGGATTCAGCGAGGGAAGACGGGCTCATTTCGCTGGTGGTGTCCCCATGGAAAACAGCAGACAGTTGATTGCTCCTGAGACAACATCAAGGAACTGGTTATTTTCAGAAGCTGCAGGACTTCCTTGAATGGGTGGTAGAATGAAGTCAGTCTCTCCAAGAAGGGCAGTGCTGACAGCACCAGGCAAGGATAATGCACACTCTCCCAGATCATGCTAAGTGGTGAATGATGTTGCTTGCTCCTCAGTCCCCCATTTCAATTTCTCTGAGCAGCAACTTGCACTCAGGGATCCTCCACAGGCCACGGTGATGGAGGAAATAGAGAAGAATTCAGGCTTCAGGGAACAGGAGGGAGGGAAAAAGCAGCAATCTCCAGCAGCAAATGCCTGGTGCCAAACTGAGATGGTTTGCATGTGTGGAAAGTCAGATATTCCTGAAGGCCACGCAGGGCATCAGTCTCCCACAGTCTCAGATCTGATAGTCCTGAGAGAGTATCTTGGACCATGTATCTCCCTCTGAAGACAGAACTGAGGGCGTCTTAGAGGCAGCAAGTCAAATACTCTCTCTCAAAAGCTGCCATCTCCTGTGTGAAGGGTGGCTGTTCCTGGAGCACCAGAGACAGCAGTCAGTTAGATGCAAGACAGCGTTGGGGTGTCTCCAGGGACAGGGTGTTAAGAAGAGGACCCTCCTCCCCAAAGGATGCATGGGCAGTGTCAGGGCAGGATTAGGAAATCCAAAAGGGTGATAGTAAAGTCAGTTCCTGCTAAAGGAGACCCTTCCGAGGGGGCCTGCAGCCCACATTCGTGAGAGGTAAATGCGCACTGGGCTCCCCGTTTCTGCCGAGCGAGCCGAGTTCCTGCAAGGCAGCAAAGCCGCCGGGGCTCGGCGGAGGACGCGGGGGACACCAGGCGGGGGCCAGGCGGGCGCTGCACCGCCTAAAGCCGAGTCCGCGGGCAAGATCAGAGAGCGCGGCGCGACAGCCGCTAGGGTGTTCCAGCCGCGGTTCCACGAGGGAGCGGCGGAGGAGGAAGGAGGCACCGCCGGGAGGTACCGGCGACGCGCGGGTCCGCCTGGACTCTACCAGGCTCCTGGCGGCGCGAGCCCTCCAGGCAGCGCCCGGGCGGGAGAAGCAGCGGCGTTGCCAGGGGTCCGTGCCCGGCCCAGGGGTACCGCCGGCGTGGGCGTCTCGCAGATGCCCGGGGCAGGGCGGGGCAGGGCAGAGCAGGGCAGGGCCGGGCCGGGCCGGGCCGGGGGGCCGCGCGGCGCTCACCGTCCCGTCCATGC